>OFHU01003678.1:0-40058 GCA_900245905.1 Lacerta viridis | reverse complement strand
GAATACAAGTGAATTTAAAATATGAGAACTGTCGAAGATGGTAAGAGTAATGTAATGAGGTGAAAATAAAATCCAACAGATTTGAGTAATGCTACGGAAGTGTGCCAAACTACCCACATCCATCTAGTCAGGGAACAGTTTCTGGGGGCGTAAAGCTTCATGGTAACCATTAGGGGGGGAAACAATTCTCATTTAAAGGGTACTGAGAATAAGTTTCTTGTTACCAGAGACTTTCTCTTGGCTATAAGGTCTTGTTCCTTAATTGAGCTCTGCTTGCAATCCAAGGAATGTAGTTCTCCCTTTGACATGTGCTAATAACGCCAATTATTAATGTTAATATTACTGGTTTGGGGATATTAATACTGCTGTTATTAGGCATGGGAGCTGATTGAGCTATAATGATTTGAATTCAGATTGAGCATTAGCTGCACAGGGAATTAACACTCTTTTACTCAATGATCAGACCAAGTCATGCTGTATTTATATTAATCTTTACTTTTCCAGTTGGGAGTTTGAGCTGCACAGGCCCGGTGATTTGAATACCCATGCTGATTTTTTTTTCTTTTTTCTCTACCCTTAGAAATTCTACTTTTAGGCATCTGGATTCGCTAAACACAAAAGTTTTGTGTGTAAAGAAGTATGATGTCAGACCCACTTTTCAAAGAGGCACTGTAACTAATGTGAGCTTCTTCAATCAATCATTTTGTTTGTATGCTGCCTTTCTAAAGTTAAAGCCATGCTCAAGGCATTTAAAATTATATAGCTACAAACATAACAAAAGTGGTCACAAACAACAGACAAAACATCAAAAAGTACACAACCAAATCGAACAATTTTCACATAAATCATAAGACCCAAATCACAAGATCCAAAATAAAGGTACAAAAAATTAACAGTAACAACCCCCCACCACAACCTCCATAAACAATACCCTGGCCCAATATTCTGTTCAGCAGCCTCAGATTTTGTAGCTGGAGTCAGTCCGGGTCCCAGCCAGGTGAAAAAAGGCCTGCAAGGCAGGGAGCAGGTCTTCCAGGACTCACAACCCAGTTCTGGGACAGTGAATTTTACATGTATGATTTTTTAATATATCAAATGGCTTCTGGTTGCTTCCTGTGCTTCTGCAGGCTTTACCTTGTTAGGATTTTTTTGAGGGAAGTACTGCTACAACAAAGTCACATCCATGGGATTGCTCGATAACGTGCTGCATTCAAAACGTTCACCTTCATTTCCCGGTGACTGTCAAAAAGGCTTGGTCACATCCCCCATAACCTGAATGACTTTCTGTTTGCAGAGGGTCAGCAAACTGAATAATACCATGCAAGGTATTCCAGCTACTTGCCAGGGATCTTGATGTGCCCTTTGCTGAGTAATAAACTGCCTCCCTGTTATGCTATCGAAAGCTTGTAGGCTGGGTTACATTCAGTGCTTTTTCTTCTTCTGGGGGGTACGCATACCCCTAAACATTTTGTGCATCTTTGTACTTTTGTCCATTTACTGTATTTATTTTCCCTGATTCGAACTATGAACTGGTGATTTTCTTGAGTCAAAATGAGAGTACCCCTAAACATTTTAAAAAAAAGAAATAAAGCACTGTTTACATTAGTACAGCGACATAGTACAGCGACAGAGCATCTGCATTCAGTCCCTGGCATTTTCAGGTCAGGCTCAGAAAGACTCCTGCCTGAAACCCTGGAGGCAATGCTATGATATATGGACCAATGTTCTGACTTGGTCTAAGGCAACTTTCTGAACTGGAACCTCAAGTCTGCCTGTGTCTCGGTAGAGGCCAACTGTTTGGATGTCTGTACGTTTGCAACCAAGTTGTGGCCTTCCTTCATGCCAATTCAGTGTGCAGCTCTCTTTGCTCCCCACTCTGGGCACAATTCACCAGCAATCAAGGGCTTAATTCCACAGTGCTGCTGCACTGTTATCTGTCAGCCATTCATGCAATTAAGAGAAAATATCTACAGGCGTTTCCATGGCACTGAAACATTTCAGTGGAACAGTCAGCCCACACAGGTCCTAAAAGCCGCAAAACATTAATTCAGTACAATAATAAGTTGCTAATCTCTGTTTATTGCAGGTTGTAATCATTGACTCTTAACAATTTGTCCGGCTAAACAGAACTCTGCCAGATGTTGTTATACTTGACAGTTATGTATTAGTACTGAAATGTCTGTTATCAAAGAAGTCAGCTAATAATCTTAATTCCACTTCAGATAAACAGAAGTGGAATTAATATAGGATCAGCAAAATGCACATCATGACAAGCAGGATGGGTGTGAAGGGAGGGTCCTTAAGATGGCTTTGCCCTCATTCATTTCCAGTAGGAGTGAGAGGCAGCCACTTTGAAGAGGAATGGGAAAACTGGGGCTTTTCATGCGTTGTTTGGGCTCCAACTCACATCATCCCTGCTTGTTGGCCATGTTGGCTGGGGCTGATGGGAGTTGGAGTCCAACAACATCCCCATCTCTAACTTACATGCTAGATGTTAATGAAGCAGGGCTGCCCCCTGGTCCTTGTTCCTGTTGACATAATTACGTATCTGGCATGGGTCCCACCTCCATTTATTTCACCCCTCAGGAATTGGTGAGAGTCACTAGGAACTGAAACAGTCTGTCTCTGTGTAGCCTCACACCTTCATTTGCACGGACGTTTCTTAGCCACACTGTGCTGTAGTGGCTACAGCACCTCAGAACCAGAGACCTGGTGGGTGGGTGTCTGTCCACACATATGGCAAATTCAAGATAAGGCTATCAATGGCTATCAGCCATGGTGGTTATGTTCTGTCTCCAGTACTGGAGGCAGCAAACCTCTGAATATGGAGGGTCATATTCAGCTAACTGGTCCTCCTAGGGAAGGGCATGCGAGGACTTCTGCCAGAGCAATAGGGCTTCCCCCCTTCCTCCACTCCCCACCCCCCAAATTGGCTCCAGGGGGTGAGGTGGGAGAACCCCCAGAACAGCATGCGTAGGGAGGAGAGGGGAGATTGTTCCATGTGGTAAGCAGAAATCCTTGTGCTGACAGTACATTTGCAGCAGCATGTTGCTGAATTCCTCCCCAGTTGCTTAGAACGACAAGCGGAGAGAATTCCGTTGTGTTTCAGTCTTTGCTTGTGGACATCCCATAGGCATCTGGTTGACCACTGTGAGAACAGGATGCTGGACTAGGTGGGGTTTTGGCCTGATCCTGCTGGGCATAAATAAATAATCCTTATGTTCATAAATAATGGGTGTGGGGGAGTATAGCTCAGTGGCAGAGCATTTGGCTGCATAAATAAGGGGTGTATATTATCGTATATTACATTGATCTGGGGTACACGCCAGACAGAATGATACCAATTCTCCCCATGTGTGCCCTGCGAAATGAACAAGTCTTCAGTAGCTGAAGAGTACAGTAAAAACCTACAATTATTTTTTGTCAGCGTTTTCCTTTTCTGCTACCATTTACTTGCGAACAGAGCAGCCCCACCGTCTAAATGGAATCTTCCAGGGGGTTATTCCAGATTTTGTAAAGAATATAACAGCTACAGTCGCAATGAAGAAAAGTCACTTAGATTTATCTTTGATAATTACCCAAAAGAGAGAAGATGCTGTGACCCAAAATGGTTGAGTGACTACTAAAAACGCATGAAAATTTGGAATGGTTAAAAGGTGAAGCTGCATGGCTATGGAACAGATATTTGGAATATATCATATGCTCTGGAAAGTTAAAACCTTTCAGGAATCGAGTACAGTACCACTTTCAGTGGTTGGACTTCCGTAGGACTCTGCCAGTGGCATCATTTCGCCCTGAGGGCACACAAACAAACTCAATAAAGCTTCAAATGTGAAATAAGTAATAACCCCCATTTCAGTAATTTTATTTATATCGTGACCATCAAAACTGCCTGTTTGGGCCCTAAAATTGGGTTTCTCCGTGACTAAATTTTACATCTGTTCCGAGGATAGCTGGTCGAGCTGTGATGAGCCACTATTTTTGCATGTCTGATTTTCAAAGGTCTCGCTACTTCAACTATAAGGAACATGAGTGCCCTGCGTCAACGAAGCTTACTGCGTTTCCTCCGGTGCGGTGGTAGAATACGAGTGTTCTGGTTCGTTCTACTCATTGTGGTCGAGCATCATCTTATTCACTGCTCTCTATCCAGCTAGGATTATGTATATTATTTGAGTAGTCTTTGTTGCAAATGTCAGTCATTCCTAAAAATGAGTTTTTGTCTCACTTCTATGCAACAGCTGACTCTGTGAGTAAGCTTGCTAGATATGTAAAATAGGTATACTCACAGACCACTTCTCTTATGAATTTTTTCTCTTTTCTATTCCTATCTGAGAGTTTTCACTATATCATGAAGCTTTCTGATTCAACTCATATGCTACCTGGTTTAGGATAGTGAGATAGAGCTATGATTTATAATTTAGAGGTATCTATGCTAAGAGACGTGAGATGCCCGTGAGATCCGCACGCCCTATCTTCAACTGTTGTATCTCCTATTCAATGATAGTTAATAGGAACATATAGCCGAAGTAATTGGCTTACTATGTAAGAAAAGTTCATCACCTAAAGAGCTATATTCTAGATATAAAGTTGCGAGAATCCTGCTTACGATTAGAGTTCCATACATAATATAAAAGATAGTACCACGTTTGTTTCGGGTCTATTTAGTTTGTCATACTTTAAGCTGATCAGAAACGTTCGAAAATCCTGTTCCTGTTACAAGGCTAGGAGCATTGCTGCGGTGTGTGTGTGTGGTCTGCTTGCTCTAAATGTACATGTGAACTGCCATGGTATTATATGATGTTGTAGATATATTTTTGGAATAAATAGAGTAATTTCATAGGCGTATTTATTGTATCTCATCCGTGCCCAATCCTTGGCTTAGGGTTATCCCTCACTAAGCACACACCCTTTTGGTGCAGGCTCGCCCTAACCTCCAGACTACATATAAAATATAAAATACTCTAATATTTACAATTGTCAACAACTTTTACTACATGTGTGGTACTTATCACTCTAGTGAATATAAACTCCCTAGCTAACAGCGACCAAGTAGCCTAAACTCTCGGCCGCGTGCATCTCATGAGTCTCGCCGATCACAAAGGATATTCACCATCATCCCTAGCCTTATACCCTCGCGGGAGTCCTATGTGCTTTGTCTTTTTGGATGATGAGAAATTTAAAAATATAGTCCCAAATATAATTTCAAATACCTTATGTGCGTGAAACGAAGATGGGCCCTGGGCCACAAGTTGCGCACGTATTGGCAAACAGGATGCTTACATTGTGAGTCTCAGTTATAGCCTCTGCATTTGGCAATAGGACTTTTTAGGTCTAAGTGTAGACGTTTTTACTGCCTAGTTGCTCTCATTGTTTTAAGAGGCAAATCTTTTGGTACTCTAGTCAGTGGTCGTTCGGTATGAAAAGCCTCGAGAATGTTCTACTGTACAGCAGGATATTTGCAGCACGCTATCATCTTAATTTTAAGGCGGAGTGTTTCTCTAATGGGGATAATGAAAAAAGCTTCGTGATGTGTTTGGATAATAACAGAGCGAAAATGTGATTTCATGCGACCATAATCAATGCTCCAGAGGTCTTTCACACTGTCGACGTTTCTGTGTGCTGATAAATAAGATGTGGGCGAGATTTGCATATGCAAGCGCTGTAGTATGTTCGCGGGTAACATAGGTTCGTCCCAGGCGAAAATGCAACAAAACATTTTTCTCCCGTGAGCAACATGAATATTATCTCTTGTGCTGAGCATCGCTCAGACCTTAGCGTATGAGATTGTGTGCTTAACGTTTGGGCGCAGACAATGAACATAAGATATTGTACTCACGATAGAAGCATTTCGTATGTGTTGACATGAATGATAAGTTCGCTTCTTACATGTCCGTGGGCTACCTCCAGTGATTTAGGGCTCAATAGAAAGGACAAAAGTACTGACCTGATGTCTACGAGTGTCTTAGTCGTGCTGTCAGCAGTTTATTTTAAACGGTGGCCACCACATGTGGTGAGATTAGAAGCCTAATTTATAAATGGCACCAGAGCTCAGGAGAGCAACCTCGTGATTATGTATGCGTGCCCTTCTGTTCCTTGGGTACAATCTCTGCAGGGTGAAACTATAGTTTACATTCAATTTGATTATTATGTATCTCTCCAATAGTAGGTACGTTTTTTTCTGCATAAAAGGGGGCCATTTCTCAGAGTCACCTTATCAGAACATATGATTTGGTGCACTTCAATCTACTGTGCTCCCAGGTGTGTATTGGCATGATGGTCCCAAGCAGGCAATCATTTGCCATATTTCACAGCATTTTTATACTGAGCATCACTCTAACACTCGAAAAAAGCAGCCTTGTCAAACTCCTTAATGTAGGCAGAACAATGATTTCCTGTATCTGGGTCTCTCGTGCCTAATAAACCACAGACGGCTGAATAATTGGGCTAATTTGTTTAAGCTAATGCTGGTGCCGAGTCATGTAATTTCTTCTCTTCTGGTAGGAGCTTGGGGAATGTGGAGGGCTGGTTGCTAGTGGCTTCCTGTGTAGCGTGTTGTATTTTTGTATGATTTAGATCGCAACTGAAGCTGTAGGAGGAGTAATATGCATGACAGACAGGAAGGGATTGGTTCTCGACATGCTTACTTGACTGTTGAGGAATTGTTTGATGAGTGGTAGTCATGCAGGTGTTGATGGATTTCAACCGTCTCTACTGTCGGTATAAGAGGATGACAAAATGGCATTACTTTAGTAAGTGCGGATCAAAATGTGATTATCTGGTTAGTCGGGTAGACAAAATATCTGTATCATTGCGAAGCTCACATTGGACTCTCAGTGGAAAGGTACTCTCGTTTCAAAAATGTCGTAGAGGCGTATCGAGGATGACAGCTATGCTATGTTGGTCAAATGCTCGACAAAAAATGACATCGAGACTGCAAGCTTTCCTACTTGCAATTTAAAATGCTAAAAATGTCGAGTGAGAATGTCGACTAGAAGGGTAATCCTCGGTCTCTAGAACTCTACTAAGAGTGTGCGAGTGCCCAGTGCGCGTGTGACCTCGAGGAACTCTGGCCTGCTCCAGGGGTGCTCTATATTTACCTCTCCTGCACGCTCTAAGCGATACTGAGAACAGCATAGGACTTAAGCAAGTCGGAGAAAGTGCCTGCTCTCTCGTAGACGACCTAGTGCAAGAACTGCACCCCAGTAGTGCGATTAGGCTGAAGAACTTACTCTGCTAAGCAGTGTCCGGAGCAGTGCACCTAGCCACGGTCTCGGGAAATGTTCTCTCGCTGCATAAGTCTGAATTCTCACTTTCCCCTCTCTCACTCTATGATGGTGCCCTTTCCATCTGAATCGGGACCCAATTTAGATAGAAAGCGCTTTCATCATTGAATGGTCATTTCACAATGGAAAAATGTGCGGCCTTGGGCTCATGGCGGATGGTCAGCAGTCTCACTTTGTAAACATATTGCTAGGCGCTAGCCTGTGCTTAAACCACACCAAGCCTACCTGTGAGCATTTCTCTCTCCCAGGTAGAATACTCGGCAGTATAAGGCATTCGACGAGGGCATGGCTGAGCATAGGACCCATGTCTCAGGCTATAAGTCGTGAACTCGTGACTCTCATAGTTTAGCTCTCAACCCTCCTCCCTACTCTAGTGGTGACAACCGTGTGAAGTTGATCGTGGCCCATCAGACATAGTCACTTCCGTCACCCTCCACTTCACTCCAAACCCATTGCTTACTGCATTCGTGTTCATTTCATATCATATCAGTAATAATCGACAGCCAGTCTATTCAAGTGAACAAACAAGAGAACCTGGAATACTCGTGGCCCTGATTAGCCGAAAAGTAATGGCGCGTATCGCCTTCTCTCCGATGGCTAAACTGCGCCCCAAGAGGGTGCTTCTTTTTGCTCAGAGAAGTGGGAAATCACTTACGTAACGTACCCTCCGATGATTGTACAACTAACTCCGAAGAGAATATAGCTCTTTTTCTCGTCACACACAACCACCAACACTCACCCTCAACCGGTTTTCTATATTAACTCTTAACTCATTTCGCGAGGCTGAGGTTCATGGCCTCTCTCTTTGGTACTCTCAGTATTTCGTGCAGTCATACCCTATTAGCAATCAGTCTTATGATTATCGTCCAGATGTCTACTCACGTTCCCCCATTTTCTGTTTGCTCGACTTTAAGGCACTGAGGATTTGTAGGAGACACTGCACAGACGGATCAATTGATCCTAATGATTTTCTGATTGACAGTCTGAAAAAGAGGCTATTTCTCAATTCTGTTTATTCTTTTAAAGTAGACTCTTCTGGAGCATATCAATCATCACATGAAATCGTTCTCCATTACGTCTAGGGATCCCGTATTCTCTTTGGGCGCTCTTTCTGTCCAACCCAGCCAATTGGATCATGACTGAGAAAAATTCTATATAATACCTGTTCCATCTAAATGTAATTTTTTGGTCCAGGAGAAACTGATAGGATGCAACAAGAGACTTATGGGTGGGCCCCAGCACTCTGTCTGTTAGCAATTGATTAATTTACTCGTGGTCTAAGATCATCTATGAACTTGAAAACCATTAAAATTCTCGAGAGCTACTTTAGAGATGTATGTAGGCACTTACTTTGATTGCTTAATATGTTCATCTCAATAGCTGCCTAGTTATACTGAGTGCACTAGTCAGAATGGATGTTCTAAAAGGGTAGTTGCTACTCGCTGAATTATCACGTAATAATATTCTTTGTATAGATTTGTGCCTGTCAATACTTTTTATCATGCTTATTTTCTAATTTTAGTTCAACTAATCTTTAGTTCTCCCCCATGGGTTTGAAGCTGCGGTTGATCTCAATAAGGCCTATTCTTCAGTCAAGAGGAATTATATTGGCCCTTTCCTCACAGTCGAGTATAGACCACAGCATCATAATTTGTATATGCATTTTGTACAACTAAGTAATTACCTGGGGTTTACCATGTGGGTCGTGTCTAGCTGATGGGAGGGTTTCATAAACCAGAGATGTGAGGGATTGGAGTATGGGGAGACGTGTTAGATCAGCCCGGTGAAAGTATAGGAGTCACATCCTTTGGCGGTGATTCCAATGTTCTCTACACTTGTGGACTCACTGGAGTGAGGGCAGCTCCCGTTGTGTCGTGCTCGCGCGCGAAATAAACAGTGTCCAGCTACTTGTCCAACCTAGCAGTTCGAAAAGCACGCAAGTTGCAAGTAGATAAAGATATTATAAAGTGGACTCTCGGCACATCCCCAATGAGCTCAGAAGAAATTAAGAGCGATGTTTGGCGCTATGTGACCGGTGTGCGCTTGCTACGGTGGGATTCAGCGCCATGAAAATAGCGGCTTGTGGTCTGCTGGCCACAATGATTACACTGAGTGAAATCGATTCTGCGACATATACCGTTTCTCTTCTTTTTTCTAAACTTTCAGTCTGCACCTAACTGATCTATATCCGCCAGCAGAAAAAGAAGCAGTCAAGCGACCGCTGAGGCCCGGAAACGCCTCCCTGCTCAGAGCTTGGGACACCACATAATCGCATTAAGACCAGTCTATAGACTCTTATGGTGTGTATGAGAGAGACAATTATGCGTCTCCTATAATGGTTGTAAAGGTATGCCCGTGGCTCACGTGGTGGAGTGTGCAGCTCCAGATTATAGACCCACGTGTTTCTCCCGACAACTTCTTCAATTGAGAGTTCTCCAGGCTCGTGTTGTTTTTAGTGGACTCCACAAGATATGCGATTTTATGCCTCCCGTGCGAGAGAGTGATACATGAGTGTTTTCAGTAGCTGATGCCAAACACGCCATGCAGACCATCTCGGTGCACACTACAGAGGATGTGGATAGATGGAACTGTGCCAGTGAGCCTATGCCTGCTGCGTGGTAGGACGCTAGTTGGATGCAGTGCACATAGAACATATCCCAGCTATTCATTGGCGAAAACTAACAGACGGGGGGGACACAAACGTAAGAAGGATCCTACTATCGTGTGGGTTCTTCCAACTCTATCTAATGTCATAATAATTCTCTTTTGAAATCGTCTCGTTTTCTATAACTAATAATATTGATTATATTCTATTTCTTTATCGTCCACCGCATAAGTAGCTTTTGCAAATAATCGAAGAGACTTGCTTGTATGGCGAGAGTGCTCAAAAGTGAATGGAAAGCTGACCAAGCTTTTATCTCACTTATTAGACGAGTTTGTTCTGTCAATATTGTGAGACAGAGAAGTACATGTTTCAAAGTGCTTAGCAATAAGTACGCAGCTCTGAGTAAGTGAAGAAAATCATGCATACCATCAACTAGTCTATATTTGGGAGGATCGCACTACGAGGCTCGTTTGGAAGCCACTGAGAATACACTTCTCGAGAATATGATACAGCAGCAACATCTGCCGGACAAAAGTGCTATTTCATTAAAGGATAGGTCTGGAATATAGTTAGTCATCTCGCCAAAAAAGTTATTGATCTGAATTGTCTACTCACATAACAGCAGACCAAGATGCATTGATTCCCTAGTAATGTATCTAAGTGTATGCAATATTTAGACTTCTAACTCAAGAGCAAGCTAGCTCATGAAACTGAGCTCTTTCTGCTATGAGCAGTAAAGGTAATAATATAATGACAGGGAAGCCACTAGAATTGGTCTGTGTTGGCATATCAATGCTATAAAATATCTATATGGCAACTTAGATACACAAAATCCAAGTAGTGCGATGTTAGTAGGAGATTGGCATTCTAATACTACATGTGTACCCTTGCTGGATCCTTTCTAAATAGATTGTGTGTGAGCCGCATCTCTCCCTTGAGAGCATGGTTGTTCGCGACCCGACTGTCTTCAGCTAGAGACATCAGTGCACAACTCTGCAGAATGTTAAATACTTTAGTTAATCTATTGCAATATGTTGTAGAGAGTTCTGTTCCATAATGAACGGGATTATTCTCATAGTTTCGCTAATTCTCTGTCTTTTTTAAAAATAATAATTCCATAGCCTTCTGTGCTGCTCTAAGCTGACAGTTTCTTGAATGTTTCTCTCAGCTTTTTTTTTTTTTTAATTATAACTCCCTTTCCAATTACTCTAATTTAGATAATCAAGCTCATGAGCTGAAACTTGCTTATGAGAGATCTTAGTGTTAGGCCATATGAACCCATCAAGCCATGTTTAACAAAGAGTGGTATTTGACTTTACTTCCCCTTAGGAGACTGGTAGGCCTTGAACCCTCACTGTTAAAAAGGGTTTGCTTATGTATGACTTGAATTAACATTAGTCTTAGTCGACAAGAAGGAATGTGATTTATTTTTATTTTTTTACTATGGCATCGGCATGTTTCTGAGAATCCTCTTAATATTACAGACGTAGGTTGTGAGGATTTTTGGGAATCTTACTATTCTGTACAGCTCTTACACACAACTAAGCATTTCATTGCACTTAATATACTTCCAGGGGAAACCTCTTTGCAAAATGACATAATATTCTAGACTGCCTTTATCGCCCATGCTTTAAAAGCAAAAACCAGTACCTCTAGAGTATTGGAGGGCTGTTCTGTCGCGCACATAGTGCTCCTTTCTGCCTCCTGAAGGGCTCGAACATTCTTGCATAAAAGGGTACATGGGGTCATCATTGTGCCTCTAAATGCAATATTACCTCATTTTGCGGTACTTATTGTTGATAAGCGAGATTCTCTCCTCCATAGCATACACCTACTCCCATCCCCAGGATGTATTGTCTCTAAGAATTCAATTCTGGGTTACAGCAGAGGTCATGTACTCAATTATTAAACCAAGGATATTAGAACAATCCAGATATCGCTTATACGTGCACTCTAAACCTAGAAGGGATAACCTCGGGAAGAGCTAACTAAGTGCTTGTGATATGATCATCCGTATATCTCTGATCGTTTCATTAATTACCCTACGAAGTATGAAGATTGGAATTCCTAATATTGCGCCTTTGTGAGCAAGTTCTCTAATGCTGGTGATATAATCTCCTAAGAGCCTAGCCGTGATAGCTCCGCAAGCACACTTGCATACTCTAGTTCTCCACAAAACATGTTCGATATTAATCATAGTGACCAGTTACCAGCACTAATTGGATGCCATAATATACACGTGGATTGGGTAGTGGCACAAGATATGTAGATCTACAAACTTTTCAAGCTCATGCTCAGGGGCGGAGCGGGATTCGAGCGATCTTGAAGCAAGAGAGCAACTACATTGGATATTACATATTGATACGGTTGAAGGGTGTGTGACGACTATATAGGTTTATACATTGTTTTGACTCAGAGATCCTCCACCGTCAAGGCGCTTCTTTTTGGAAAGCACAGCCGTTGGCAGGTGCTAGTATTTTAGAAACTATGTAGCTCTGATATTCTAGGAGAAGCATACGTGTCATGTACACAGTATCGACTTATTGTCTCCAATTGCATTTCCACAACTTTTGTGTGTGAACACATGTTGAGCAGTGAGAGCCGAGCAAACTACTCATGCACAACAAAGAACCTAAACATGTAGATAGCTAGTCATGACGACCGGGGTAGCCAAGAAGGTTATAGATACTTCTTTCATGCAGTACAAAACAAGATTTATTAGCGTATAATACAATAAGAAGATACCTAGAAAAATACTAGCAAACTCGATGCTCCACAGATGTTGCGAGTTGGGAGGCCTATAAGATTGATGGGACTATGTCTTGAACACATGTGCTCCACTCTAAACATCCCTTCTGTCCCAAGCAAAATGCTTTGACTGGAAAACCAAGCTCGATATATACAATGGTGTGGATGCTGTTCTACTAGCCTTTGTACAAATAGATGCTAACTATAATCGGATGCAGTCTATCAAAGGGGTGAGATGATCAACCACTGGATATAAGATGATGGGTTAGCTAATTGGCTGTTAACTAGAACGTGGAAATTAGCTCGAAGCCAGTGTAACATAGAGAGTACTCGATGCCAAAAACAAGACAACTTGACATGGTGGTTCACTGTGCTGAATATAGAACTCCTCGACGATCAAGAACTTATAGGTAGTTGCTATCTTTTATACATATAAGTGATCATTAGTCTTAAATATGGAGGGACAGCCATGCTGGTTGGTGGAAGTTAAATCAAGTCAACGTAGAACTCTACTCGTGAGATAATATTGTAGTGCACAGACATAGGGAGGAGTTGTGGGCCGATTGAAAATTGGCCAAGTCATGAGCCTGCTATCACTTTGAAATAGTAGTAGGAATATCTTCTCTGGATATAGAAAGCGCTAGGAGATTGGCTACTGTAGTGATTGCGTCCTGTCTTTGTTTATTCTGCAGTCTGAATGTGAGACAGTTGCAGGTCTTGTCAACTGGTGTCTCCTTTTTTATTGCAGAATCATTCAGGAACTTTTTTCTGCACAAGCTCCTCCCCAAGGGATTGTGTCCTATTGGAAGAAAAATAAAATCAGCTTTAAGTAGTAGGGTTTTTTCAGCAGGGTGGAGATTCTTTCCAATGTATTTTGGCCTCCCCAGTATGAAAATTGTGGCTGAGGAGTGAGGTTCTGCGTATTGTGTACGCGACAGGGCGCTGAGGAGCTCGGCGCTTTTCCGGCCCTTCTGCTAGCACTATCCTTTCCCCTACTCCCACTCCGAGCTGATGAACACATATTGGCTCAGCAAATGCGTCGATCGTGGGTTAAACAGTTGAGATAATAACACCACAAGGAGGAGGTTTCAAGATACATGTGTTCAGAATTGTAACTAATTATGAATATGCTATACATGTTCTCCTGGCAGCTGCTTTTTTAACCCAGTAAAAGGGAAAAACTGGCTGGCCTTTGAGTAAATCTACAGTATGCATTTATGTAGGTGGTTGCACATGTTAGAAACAATCCAGATAACCTATTTAGGCATATGAATGGAGTTTTATATGAGGTTTTCCCTAAAGCAACTCAGCTGAAGAGGCGGATAATAAGTAACCGAAAAACCTCAGTCTAGTCATGAGGTGAGTTGAGTCGAAAGCGTAATATTACTATATTAAGTATAGAACTTCGCTCTTTATTCCGAAAAGTCACTCTTTAGTGCTTGTCTCTTTTAGGCAGTGTTTATTTTGCACTATTTATACTAGAAAGTAATAACTTGATATAAAATGTTGATGCGTGCTTGCTTATAAGCCGCTAGCTGATCTACTATATGCTCAAGACTCATAATACATTGGATGTAATGCTCCTCTTACTTGTAAAAATTCTCACAGACTCAGATTTGTGCTATTGCGTTAATAGAACCCTGCATGCTGTTATGGATCTGGAATATATAATAAAAGGAAGACGAAACAAGGCATTTAATAAGCGTCACGAAGGATGCTAGTGGGGGAAGCTGGTCTTGGGAAGGATTTGCCAGGCTTCCAACCGCAAATGTAAGCATTTGACGTGTTTCATAATCCTCTCAGTCAAATCTTCCCTGTAAGTGTATTCCACTTTTCGTGTGCAAGCTCTATCTCGACTAACCGTGTCTGTACTATGATTAGATATATCTCAACTAGGTGATTGTCAATATTGTGCCATACGTAATACAAGTATAGACATCGCGATAGCTCAGGCCATTGCAATTAACGACCTAAATATGCAGCCCGGGAGAACTGTTAATAATAATGTAGAACGTGATCTTATCTAAACGGACATTAGTGGTTGCAAGTACTTGGATAGGTTGTCATACACTTTGTCGAGCCTGGTTCAGAGAAGAGATATTCCGGTAACCTAAGAACACGTAATAAAGTGAAACTTTTATATTTATAATTCTCAGAAAGCTCACTATTAACTCCTCTCACCACACTCTATGGCATAGTGTATTGTGCGCAAGTGTTCTCAACAAATGAACCCATGCTCTTCATATGGATCCGGGGTTTGATATGCCGTCTCCCTAGAACAGCGATGTGAAGCGCTTCAGTGGCGTGATAGACCTAATGAAGCTTGACTGGTGTGAGCTATAAATGGACTATTATTTGATGCGGCTAATTTGATTGATACAAGACTAGTTAACATCACACCCCACTTACTAAATTCTCACTTGTTAATGCCACCTTGCCCACACATATACATTGACTAGCATGTGTTTGCTGGTATAATGTACAGTTCCTACCACAGTTAATCCGATTTAGTGTTACAACTTATCCACTTACAGTATAATCGACCTCCTTGTACATACTTCTCCTCTGTGTTACATTTCTGTGGTGAGCAATATAATGGCCAGTATTTTATCACATTACTTCAATGTAGCTAAACCTAATTGCTCTTATCTCAAAGTTCGTACTTCACATGCTCTCGAATTGGTTCTACCTTTCTCGCACAAAAATTTCACTGAAATGGGATCTTTTCGTTGTCATAGTGCTTGGTAATATTCGTATGGCAGTAAGTGATCTGCTAGCTGTAGTCACTTCCCAAATGAGAACTTGTTTTGCTTATTCTTGAGAGTGGTACAATGCAAATATGTAATGATTTTAAAAAATATTTAAATCTCTACTAGATTTGGCTAAGCAGTGTTGTACTCCATAGGCAGTTTCCCTGTTGTCAGTTACTGAAGTAACGGATAACATCTTAAAGATATTTAGTGGCCAGGATTCAGTCAAAAGGACAAGCCTGTTTAAGAAGATGAGTTTCTAATAGACCAGACTACAGTTCAAGTGATAAAGATTAAAAATGCAACTAAAAAAAATCAAATCCAAGAAAATATCGAGGCCCACTACATCTGTTAAACAATTAGCTGTTCTTCACGCAGAAACAGCCCAGTATGAGAACACAAGAGTGTTATGCGACGTTATCGAGATTTAAGTCACGTCACTAAAGCTCAAGTGACCATGGCAGGTTGGTGGTTGTATGAATTGAGCTAGTGATATGTTTAATTAAGTGATGGAAGAGGCCAGTATCATAATCTCACGCAGGGCAAAAAAGCTAGTAGCAGAAGGTCCCAAGCCGCTCACGTCCATCAGATAGTATTCAACTTTAGTATGCGCGGTCTACCGACGTGCCAATCAAAGAGATACTAAGATCATTCCTCAGAAAGACATAAGAGAGTGGAATACGATGTAACAACTCTCTCAGTTCCACAAAGGGGCGCTCTCCAAGGCAATAAATCGATCATATATAAGGCCACTTCTAGTAAAAAATCAGAACAAATATGTGAGAGTACGACTGACACTATAGTTAAAAGAGTGATTGAACATATCTCAGGACCTGGCAGTATAATCTGTTATGGTTCTTGTATTGGTATCCAAGTTGTTACCTAGCCTCTGGTGTGATCCCACAATGGACCATGAGATGCTTCTCACGCAAAAGGCAACATGCCCAGTGCCCACAGGTTTTGGTAATTATCATATAGCTGCCCAGTCACGAGCACATTTACTATTGATCATAATCGTGATACATTTTTTGGAGTGTGGATAGCCGAGCACCAGGTCACATACACTCCTGCATTTTTGGGCCATTTTTCTTTGCCTCGTATTGGATGTCTTCCCTAGGAACAGCACTGCAGGAATGTGATGGGCTTTGGGCGGTGTTGATGGATGAGGGAGGCCCTCGCAAGTGGTGCATAGAGCGCAGGAGGGGTGGGAAAGGATGCTGGTCCCAGCAAAAAGCTAGTCGTTTCTGTTTTGCTTTGCACATTACCGGTTTCTGAGTGAATGTGCGTATGAGATGTATAATTTGCGTACTATGATGCGTGAGTAGGTCATACCATAGGCAAAGGTATGTAGACTGATTAGGCAGTGTGTTGGAAGTGTTCGATCTCAGGATGTAAATCACTTCTGGTGCACTTTAAACAATCTCTTGCCGTGAGATCTCATGCATTACTGATGTACAGAAACGTTCCCCGGACACAGCTTGCTTTCATGGATATCAGGTCGTATCTACCAGAAGTGTTCTACTATGTCAGCCAGAAAAACTTATTCTGATTGCTTTTCTAAGAGAGATGAGCACTTCCTTAATAACCTTTGAAAAAATACCGGCCGGTACGAAAGCGAGCCAGACTTCGCTACATCGCTGTTACAGAACGAGACAGTTATTATAAATGTCAGTTGTCTTACTGCTAACGCCAGCCAGAAATAGGAGGTCGTAGGGCTTGTGACGCAATTGAGTGTTGCTCCCTCCCTAGATTTAATCGCTTTGCTTTGTTACAGTATGGAATGATACATAGTGTTTTAGTCTCCAAGGCTATGCTTTACAAAGAGGACTCGAGAGATAAATTACATCGTATTTGTGTAAGTTTGCAGCACAGACCAACGCTGTGCGGACAAGTGTGGACTGATATGGTGGTGGCGTTTAATTACCGTGGAAAAATTCAATGCACCAGAGTCCTTATACGCGTCTCCCCCCATCCCTTGTAGAGTGAAACAAAGGTCTCTTATGCGCTATCTGCTAATTTATTGTTGTGTATTACAAGCATGAAAGATCTTGTGCTTTAAAGGAGAGACAAGAATATTAATAGGTAGATACTCAGAAACTAACTAGAAAGTGGCACATTGAGGCACAGAGGTTGGCTTGAACATTACCTGTAATATTAGTACACGGTATGGCAACTAACTCTCAGAACTACTCGATGAGATCTCATAGGGTCTGTGCCCATGTCCTCGCGCCTATTTAGCGCGTGAGAGTAAGCTAGTAATCGAGTTTTCTTTCTGATTGTCAATATGCAGACCCCCCCCTTTTCGTAGTAAGTCGTTCTTCACGGTCCTATTGATCTCATAAGGTGTATAAATCTACTGAACAGGAGTGGGCACCTTGCGAAGCCCTAGCAAATCTTCAGATGCTGTTTGCTGACGAGTTAGATTTATTTTCCTGATGTGTTCAGTTCGGTGTAGCATATCTATTATCTAGTTAGCACATCTTCACAGCTGGAGGATTTCAGGCCGATCAGAAATAAGACCTTTTAAATCTACAGTGACACCTCAGTAGTTCTGAGGCACGTCTATAGGATAATTGATATTATTGAATGCTTTCCCAAGTGTAATTAAATAGCTTGAATTTCTGCATTATTTTAAACAATTAGAGACTGAGCGGGGGGGGGAATAGGGAGATGGCTTTGGAAGTACCTCTCTTAACAGGGTCATTTGGCTTTTGATTTTGCTTGATGAAACATATGGCAAATGGGAAGCCCCCCTCCCCCTAATTCCACAGCATCACACATAGCAAAATTCAACACAATGCAGATCGTAATATATTTAGAATAAATCCCAATTCATTTTCAGCCCACTGGCTCCTCATTGGGGGAACATACATGAAACAAACTAAGTAGCAAGATCAATCACATCAAATATATAGCAAAGCATTACACACACTCTTGTTATTGACCCTCCCCCCAAAACAGAGGTTGGCTTTAGAAAATACTGTATTTATAACTACCACCAACATTTATAACAACAAAAACCTAACCCAACTTTTTCCTCCACACAACACCTAAGTCTTAAATATAATATTCCCCAAATGAGACATTTCCCCTATTATTAATTTTGTGTGTAAACCCACAGAGCCCAGGGCCTTATACATGCCCCCCCTGACCTTAACACCAGTTCTGTATCATAGGCTAGGCAGAGAGAACAATAGGGAGCCTATTCAAAGTCAGCCTGAATCCCTGAATTGAAGGGAGCAGCAATGCAGGGAGCTGGCCCCTTCCCCAAATACCCAGTTTTCATGGAGGAAGAGAGGGGTAGCCAAATAAGCACTTCCAGACTGTCACATGTTTTGGATGGGATTCAATCATACTGGCAAATTCAGACTATACTGCAGTTATAATTGATAGGGCGATCTTGCGCAACACACACTCTTCCTCAAAAGACTGGACTATTTGCAGAAAGGAAAGTGATGGGAAAGTGCATTGGAGAGTATGGGAGAACTCTTCCTTTGATGCAACACCATCCAGCTTCCCCGCCAACAAATCTTAATGAATGCCCATTAAATGGCCAATGCCTCCCTGAAAACAAATCAGGATGAATGCTCAACAGAGAGGTTGAATGGAAGCACCCGGTTGGGTGCCCTCCACAAGTTGTTGGGCTCCAGTTCCCATCAGCCCTAGCTTGCTGAAATCCAATGGTCAGGTGTGACGGAAATTGTCATTCAAGAACATCCATAGGGTGCCATGTTGACTAATTCTGTTCTAGATTATCTACTTATCCACAGCCAATATTTATACTTAGTAACAAATAGGCTGCTCCATTCCTGTATTTTGGCAGTGAGTGCTAATGCACTCATTGCATTGCATAAGGCACTGTGATGGTTGGGAGGTCAGTACATACTAATTATCATGCATTTGCATTTTTCCTTACAGTAATATAATTAATAAAGCTATTTTAACCTACTGTATGTGCTCTTTTGTGTTAGTTTACAGTGGCGCCTTCATTTTTACCCTTGCCACTACTACCTCAGTCTGTTCAGTTGCAAACTTTCTGGTCGGAGCAGACGATTTTCTTTTTCATGCAAAAGAAAGAACAACAGCAGCCCTATTTCCATCAATCAAACGAGTGCAGTCCTGCGATCAAAACAATTATACTCAAGGATAATGGCAAAGAAAAGGCAAAGAAAACATTACCATCGAAAACACTGCCACTCTGCAGCACAATGATTGTTCTGGTGAACGATTATTTGATTTTGCTTGAGTACTGAAATAATTAAACCCCAAAAGACGCAGACAAAATATTTGATGCCACTAATGAAATCCACAAATGCATTCCTAATAAAAGAGGGGTGGGGATCATGGCTGCTACCAGTACTTTATTACCTTTCCTTTAAAAAAAAACGTAATAAAAAAGATCCTTAAATCATATATAGCTCACGTACAGCTTTTCATTGGTATTCAGGAAAGAATCTCTAGGCCCGCGCTTTTGACAGCCTATTTAAAATGTGTGAGAGAAGGAGTCTTCCATAATAAGGTTATGCTGTATTGATTTGCCTTTCAAGTATTTATGTATTATATGTGCTATTCCCAGAAAGAGGAGGTGGGAAAGTGCCATCGTGGAGAGCCCCATTATTTCAGGGCTAAAAGGGAATCTCATAAGTGGAACATAAAGGAAACATGTAGAGATTTCATTTATATGGGATCACGCTTTTGGCAAGCCTCCATGAAATTATAGGGATGTTGCACCCTTACACATCAGCGGTGGGGAGCTTCTACAATCCTCCCATTGTTGGAGTCATAACATCTAACTAGTCCCGTCCAGTAGATGGGAATTGGCAGCCCATCAACATCTGGAAGACGACAGGTCTCCCACTCCTGCTATACTCAGTTCCTTTGGATGAAACCTCATTTCAGTGGGATCTGCTTTTGAGTCCACATACACATGCTTCTTAGGGTGGGATTTGTGGTTTCCTTAAATTGGTATGTCAATTGTTTTTACAATGCACTCCTGTGCATGTCTACTCAGAAGCAAATCCTACTAAGTCAGTGGGACTTACTCCCAGGGAAATGTGGATGATTGTCACATTTGTTTGTTTGTTTGTTTTCTTAGGAAAATTAAAGAACTGATACAGAGCAAACATATAAAGGGTGATTCACAACACCAAGAAAAATACATGAAGATGAACGCTGTATCGGAACTTATTATTCCAAAACATTACAAAAAGTATTCATTTCTCTATCCAGTTGTTCTTCAGTATGGTTCCTCGTACAGTGAGTCAGCTTTGTCATTTTAAAAATATCCCTTATTCTTAAAAATCAGTCTGAAACCCAAAGCGCCACTGCTCCCCACCCCAGTCTGTCTGCTCTACATATCTTCGTGTTAATTCATTAATTCATCATCAGCTTTAAGTCCATTTCGTTAACGCAGGCATTCAAATGTCACAAGAGAATTCATTTGGGAGTCCAAAGGTAAGAAATACTCCCTATTTTCATCAAACTGTGCTAATAAGGGGTGTGTGTGTGTGTGTGTGTGTGTGTGTGTGAATCTGGCAATACAGGCCATCTGTATGTATTGCAATTCATATACATTGCTTATTTACGTTATAGTGCTGTTTCATACTGTTCTTATGTAATTTTGTTATTGCGAGTTGCCCTGGGCTCCCTTTGGAGAGGAAGGGCTAGGTTATAAATGGGAAATAATAAATAATGATCGCCATAATACAGCCGTCTATTAAGAAATCATCCACTGAGGCATGGCATGATAAGGTTTGCCAGATCAGGGTGGCAATCTGAAAACAGGCCAAGAATGTGACCCTGAATCCTTCCTTCTGCTTTTCTTTGTGCTCCTTCCTTTTCTCTGGTTCCCCCACCCCCAATGTATACCACGGGATACAACTGACATAAAGAGATGATAGCATCCTTTTGGTTCTATTGATCCTTCTCATTATCAGCCCTTCCAGAAAGCACGGCTGCTGCATTTTGCTGCTTGGTCAAAAACCGAGTCCTAAAATAACTTGAATCAGATCAAATAATGCTTAAATCACCTCCACTGATTTTCGGTGACACTAAACCAATATGTTGTTTTATTGTAGTTTGTGGAACACATTGCTCATACAACAAAGTATGTATTTTAAATAAAGGACTTTTTTTTTTTTTTACAAAGGATGTGTTCTGTTTTGTTTCTTTGTTTTAAAGTTTAACATGTACATTAAATATTCAGGCAAGTTCTAGTATTGGCTTCACTTATTATATGCAAACATATGAAATGCTTGCAGTTTTTGTTGATGCAAATTGGATGCACAAACAGCTGTTTTCTATCTATATCATTCTCCCCCCTGAAATGCAAACTCAGAGATGAACATCTAAAAGTGCAGTATATTGAAAACGATGCAGTACAGTAGTATTTAGGTAGCAAATGCAGTAATAGGATTTGCTCCCTAGGAAGTGAGTTTAGAAGTGCAGCTACCTTTGCTTTCACCACAGACTTAATTGGGACCAAGTAACAAATAGCAAACTATGATCTTTTTGGTCTCTGCTGTTGAGACTGGATTCTCCTCATTCACCTTTATTACTTGCTACCAGTGCATCAGCTGTCACCTAATACTCCACACCTCAATGTTATTACTGTTGTGTTAATTTAGAAGGAATTCCAAAAGGATATATGCTGAACAGGGCCACCCCACCCATGAGGCAAGGTCAGATGAATGCCTCAGGCGGCAGGATCCATAGAGGGGGCAGATGCTGGTGTCAATCTTCCTTCCCTCCTTGTTCCTCACCTTTTCTTCCATGGCAGGTGCCATTTTGGGGTCTGCCTCAGGTGCTAAAATGTATTGAGCCGGCCCTGATGCTGATGATATGTATAACTCAGAACCCCTCTTGGATGAGCCGCTTATGCAGAGGGCTCTTTTTGTCAATTTTAGGATCAGCTAAAATTGAGGCAGTTTATTTCAGTGACGGCAACAGCTATCTTTGTTTTTTAATATATAGATATAATTTTTATTTATTTACCATTTAATAATATACATTCACATCGTCATTATCCACTTTACCACCCTGGCTCTTTAGAGCCTATCGACTTCCTTCCCTCCCGCCTCATGGCTTTCAAAATTAACCTTTATATCATTGCATTTTGTACGTTTTCCAATTCTAATTACACTCATTACAAAATGACTCAAAATTTAAATAAATATAGAAAGGTAGAAAATTTCTCATTACAAGTCTTCAGACAACCCTGCTAGTGATGTTAATTGCTTACAATAATCTTTCAGATATCGTATAAATTTACTCCAGTCCTTTTGGAATACTTGATCATGCTGGTTTCGGATTTTTCCTGTCAGCTTCGCCAGTTCTGCAAAGTCCATCATCTTCATCTGCCACTCGTCTTTTGTTGGTACTTCTTGTTGTTTCCATTTTGGGGCAAAAAGAATTCTTGCCGCAGTTGTTGCCTACATAAACAGTCTTTTATCTTCCCTTGGTATCTCTTCACCCACTATACCCAGTAAAAAGGCTTCTGGTTTTTCAACAAAAGTGTTTTTAAACATCTTTTTAAACTCATTATATACCATTTCCCAGAAAGCCTTTACCTCTTTACAAGTCCACCACATGTGGTAGAGGATACCTTCCCTTTCTTTACATTTCCAACACTCATTAGTTCTTGTCTTCTATATTTTAGCCAGTTTAGCTGGTGTTAAATACAATCTATACATCATTTTCACAACATTTTCTTTAAGTGAACTGCATGCAGTAAAACTAATACCTTTCCCAAGATTCTAACGGAATATTATATCCAGAATCTTTAGCCCATTGTATCATCAGGCAACAGCTATCCTTGATACTAGCTTTAACATAGGCCTGTCACAGTTGTGCAAAATATGCCTCAGTAAATTACTGTTTTGCAAGCTGCTCTATTTAAATTATTCAGATACTGTTACTACGGAACTGCAAGCTTTGTTTGCTCACGTTGCACTCACACAAAAAGAGTCTAATAGTCCCTGGTGTCCGCTGAACTGTGCAAGAGCTCATTAAAGGAAAATACTTTACTAGGTTTACAACACTTACATGAGAACAGCTGAATATTTTCACCACTATTTTTATTTCATGCTCTCTGGTTTTGGCAGGACGTGCTTTAAATATAAAAATTAGTCCCCTTCTAGATGTCCCTTTGACTGTGCATTAATGATGATTTGTGATCATGATGCTATCAGTGCATTCATACAAGATCCTACTTTCAATACACTTTGGGTATTTGGGTTTTTTGGAAACACTTTATTTCCTGCCTGTGCACATCCTGCAACTTCCTGCTGAACTAAAGGATATGTAATAAGAAGGGGGGGGGGAAGGAATATCGTCCCAATATGTGATCACAGCGGAGAGACTCTAAAATAGAAATGGGCAGAATAATTTATTATGATTCAGTATGGAGTAATGTTGGTGGGAATTAATGGAGATAAAGTTATTGACATCTATCAATAATAATAACAATTAGGGAACCCATCTTGGAGTTTTTGTGGGTATAAAGAAATGATTGATTCTGAGACAGCTTGACTTAAAAGAAATACTGTTTAACAGAAGGTGGAGAAGATGGATGTTAGCATGGACTGAATGTCTTAAATAATACATTTTTTCTTTTTTTATGTAACGAGTAAATGGAAAATCGGAAGTTTTCTCTTTGTATCTTTTTCTTTTCTTTTATCTTCTCTCCCCCCCTTTCTTTTTATTGTTGCTTTCTTTTTCTTTTTTTGATCTTCTTCTTCTTCTTCTTCTTCTTCTTCTTCTTCTTCTTCTTCCTCCTCCTTCTTTGGAGTTCTATGTATGGGATTATTAAGGTCCAGAGATTGTATACTCATGGGGATGGTAGATGGTTGATGGAGGAACCTGGGTGAGAGTCAGGGACATAGCTGTCAATTTTCCCCTTTTCTTGCGAGGAATCCTATTCGGAATAAGGGAATTTCCCTTAAAAAAGGGAAAAGTTGACAGCTATGGTCAGGGAAAGTCCCTCTCCCAGGGTGAGAGGCTGGGAGGAGAAATGAAAGATTCCAGAAGGGTTGTAAAAGATAAGAATTACTTTAAAGAGAGGACTCTGTATTCTACTTATTCAATTTATATTTTTTGTAGTTATAATTTTACAGTATTATGGGTTTTTTTTTAAAAAAAGAAAATAATTAAAAAACATTAATATTACGGGATTGTAAATTATATCAGAACAATGGTGGCTTCTGATGTATCTATCTTGGGTATGCAAATGCTTTCATAGTAATACAAAGGTCCTGTCTAGTATGCAAGTCAGATTCATGCCAACATTTTACTTAATCTACTAAGTGCCTTTAATTTTCACTACCATTAGTAGCAAAGGAAAGTGGCTCTGCATTTCCTATGCAACTCCACTTTCCAGGTATGAAAATGTTATACTTTTTACCATTCAAAAACTTTGTATAGAAGTCTCACATTCTGAGCTCACAAATCCTATTATATATTCCTGTTTGAGAGACTTCACCTATATGTGAATTGACAGTGCAAACAAAAAAATGTGCAGCTGAGAGGTAAATTATTATAATATGAATATAAATCTTGAATAGAATAGATGAAGCATTTCCTCCACAACTCGTTTTAATAAACTGCTCAATTATTTCTGTTATGCATGCAAATCCTCTTACAGATGAAAACAAAGGCACTATAATTAGTTTGTTATAAGCATCCCCCCAAAACAATTCCCTAACTTATAAAGACACTGTATTTTTTTTAAAGTAACGTTTATTTCTAAATTAGGTTACACTGAATGAACTTTCCAGTTTAATTATGAATATTATAACCTTTATACATAAAAGAAAGGAGCGAAACAAAGGTGAACGTTTGCCTGATTAGTGACACAAGCAAACAGCCAATAATAATAAATAACCCCAGGAACTATACCAGAATGGTTCTAGAAAGGCCTTTGAGGTGATTTATTAACATTGGCATTCTGTTCCAGCTTCTTTTTCAATCAGCTTGCACAAACTGAGTTCATTTCCCCTCCCAGATGCAAAGTGTATGGATCAGAGAATCTATGAAGGAAAATATGTTTGGAGGCTTTCTATTAGAAAATGCAACCTTCTTGCAGCCAACTGAGAAGAAAGTGTTGTATATAATAAAAGAGGTCAATAAACCAGGTGCAATAAAGTCCCTGCATTAGAGCATCTGCATGGTATTCACATGGGTGCAATGTGGAGAGCTGCAAAAACAGACTCACATTTCAACCTGTTTCCTTAACATAGCACATGGAATGCGAGAATGTACTACATTGTATTATGGAAGAGGAGATTTCAGCACAGCTTCTGAAGTGTTTGGTAATTCAGTTAAGAAACAATATTAACTGTTGGTGGCTGAAGGGGATTATGGTAGGTTTTTTTTTTGCTGACTTCTGCTTGTGGACAGGAGTAGCACTCATTAGTCTGTGGACCGTGGTGTGTTCTGAGTTCTCCCATGACACCATGGTGAATGTGAGATGAAGAATGTGCTGAAACCCCCCCCCCCCCGTTTTTAGTAAACAGTCACAAATGCCCAGCTATCCTGTAAGCTGCTTTGAGACTCTTTTCTACAAGGCATGGGATAAATTTAATAAATAAATGATATAGCTAACCTTAATGGCAGTCTGGTAAGCAGAGCTGCCTCATGCCCAACTCTCAGTCCCTCTCAGTGCTGCCTTATGTGGACTTGCATACATCTTTAACACACGGAAAAAAAATATTCCAAATACATGAAATCACCCGTCACATGTGCAAAGGAAACATTTCTGGCAGCATGTGTAGGAAGCCCAAGATGAATAGAAAGACGTTTCTGCTACTCAAAGGAGCGAGATCTTTAATATAATGGTTTAATAGTGTAGCCTTATTGCAGACCTTTCCGTTAACCTTGGGTTCTTTGTTGCACCCGGGGGGGTGAGGGAGGAAGGAGTCAAAAAAAGACACTGAGGATTTGAAATAGAGAAAGAGTTTTTATTCCTGTCATTTAGAATGGCAGGAAGGCACCCGCGTGATAATTCACAGCGAACTGCCCCGAGCATCAGTTGCATACAGTTTATATAATCTTCAAACCCCTCTTTCCCCCTCCCCAGGAATCTGTGCACGTCACAGCCTTAGTAACATCCTTGAAAATTCCTGTTCTTACAATCTTCTAGGCCAAAAGGTCACTTAGCGTTGAGTTCGTTCCTGGTGCCTGCCTGTCTCCTTGAGTGGGCCCCTCTTGATCTATTCCTTTCCTGGCTTAATATGCCAGTAAGGAATGCACTACTAATCAAGGTTCATATCTATCAGAAAAGGTTTCATCTAAACAGGTTACAGAAAAGCTTTTACTTAAAGGGTTTCAGCCTTGAGTTCATTATTGGGTGAAAATTCCTGTCTCACACTCTTATCTCAAAGTGGGGGTTAAGCAGCCCCTGGCTGCCCCTGGTACCTCCCGCCTTTTCCTCCAACCGGCAGGACCATCCATCAAAGAATTATCCTGTCTCTGGCTATCTGGCAACTCTCACATCCCTCGGCCAGGAATTCCTGCGCCATCCAGGGAAGGGGCGCTCCAGGTAAGGGGCGCTTTTCATTGATTAATGATATGCCAGAGAGGTATGCACTAAGAGCAAGTAGCACAAAGACAGAGCTTACAGTAAAAGCTAAATATTATGCCAATAACATAGAAATATTAAAAAGGCCATGCAAATAGTATCAAATAAAAGCCAGGCAAATAGTATCAAATAAAAGGGGCTACAGACAAAAGCCAAAGTTTTACAAACTCAGGTAAAGTCTAAATACCATTTATAGAGAGGCTAGGAATGCTACACATCAGTAGAAGCTACATGTCAAATAAAAGAACTTAAAAAGCATTAGAGAGAGAGAAAGAATCTCAGTTTAAAAGGACTTAACAAGAAGGAGAAGGAAGATCAGTTAAAAAGGACTTAAGAGATTTGCATAGAGGAAGGAAACTCAGTTAAAAGGACTTAGTTGCACAGAGAACAAAAGAAAAGGGGAACTTACATCAGGCTTTCCAGGAGGCTTTCAATATATAATCACAGAATAGAATCATAGGGTTGGAAGAGACCACAAGGGCCATCCAGTCCAACCCCTTGCCAAGCAGGAAACACCATCAAAGCATGCCTAACAAATGGCTATCAAGTC
Source organism: Lacerta viridis (assembly GCA_900245905.1). Classification (NCBI taxonomy): domain Eukaryota; kingdom Metazoa; phylum Chordata; class Lepidosauria; order Squamata; family Lacertidae; genus Lacerta; species Lacerta viridis. The sequence continues at coordinate 12,547 of OFHU01003678.1, read as the reverse complement.
TCTGCTTAAAGACCTCCAAAGAAGGAGTCTCTCCTTGGTAGCAAATTAAAAGACTGTCTTTCAGAAGAAGAATCTACCTGTATTCAGGGAGGAGGGTCTCTTTCTTTTCCAGAAAAGGAAGATTTTCAGCCCAGAAATCCAGTTCAAAATTAAAAGCTCTCTCTCTCTCTGTTCAGAGACTGTCCTTCAGAGAAAAAAAACTGACTTTCAGTTCAGGGAAAGTTGAAAGCTCCAGTTATTCAGTGGGGCCTCCCCGTTCAACTCAGAGCCAGGTAAGAAATAGATAAGGGAGAGGAGAGAGAAGAGGAGAAAGGGGGAGGAAGCCCCCTCCCTTAGCTGCCCGCTTCTGGATTAACAGTATGTCAGTAAAGAATGCATTAGCAGACAAGCTCTTAGCTAAAAACTTTTTTTTTCAACTTATACAGAGAGAGAAAGCTAACCAAGAAAGCTTGGTTACAAACAGACTTATAAACTTATAAACTAGAGAATTAAAACTCTCCCTCTTCATTCCCTCCTCTTCTTTTGGACAGCCTTACGGCTCGTCCTTGGGAAATGACCGATATTCTCTAGCAAGGGCAATAGGCTGTAGAATCCGTGACACAACTTTGTGAATCATTATATGCACACATTGCATTAAGCAGGGAATACAGAAGCGTAAAAGCAATAAAACAGCAAGGGGACTTTCTTATATAATGAAAATACCCCTGAATCATCCTAGATTGGTTAACCTATCTGTAACTGGTCAACACAAATTAAGGCAATACAATCGTCCGGTCCTCCCATTCAGTGTTCTTTTCTTCCCTTTCTTCTATAGGCGTGCGCAGGGCCAATGGCTCCCGGTGCATTGGCAGCAGGCCTTTGTTGCCTTTGGAGACCGTGCTCTGACCCACTCCCGGTGGGGTCAGAGACAGGGTTTCTCTGGATTTTCAGCTTCTAGGGATATTCTGGCACGCTGCGGCAGATTCACTTTCTGCATGAGCAGGGAGACACCTCAGCCACTTAGATTTCAGAGCTGCTGCATAGGGATAAACTGGCTTAGCAAAACTACACGGCGTGCATTAGAGGGCTTTCCTGTTAAAAGAATAGAAGACACGTGACAGAGATAATATCTGCGCTTGGAGGGTAATATCTTAGGGCCCACGATCGGTAATGGCCACACCTCAGTCCTTCTACCTGTTTGAGGTAAGCTAGAATACCCTAAACAAATAAGGATGGCCTCCCATACACTCACAAGGTAAAGCTGACCATGTCAGATCACTATCTCCTCGAAATACAATGTTCTTCCGCAATGATTATCCCATAGCTCCACCCCTTGATCTTACATGGTCTACTCTTTGGCCCAGGGAAATAATTTGGTTCATTTTCCCAATCCGTGCAAACACTCTAAACTTAGAATACACACAAATATAAACAAATACACAATACCACATATTTAGCCATTTCCCATCTATATTGATATTCAAGATAATATGTCTTCTATCTGTTAATACCTTCAGCACTTCCACTTGAATATCACATTCCAATCTTCATAGATGTGCAGTAGGGTAGATCTTGCCCTTAATATCTATTGCTCCTGTCCTAATCATATTGATTAGATAATATTTTATTATAACCTTTATATCTTGAATCAACACACCAGCTTCCTGCAATATTTATCATTTCAAGATGACCACCTAAAAATGCCAGTTTATTATCCAGAACTTTTAAACCCATAGCATTAATAACTCCAACTCCTGCAAATCAGATTGATATATAAACATATAAGTTATATATTCTTATCCATACGTTAACCCTTCAGTCATCCCACAGGGGATTGATTCCATTCCATAATACCAAATTTTATAATAGTTGATACTCACCTTTATTAAACAAATATCCATACATTGAAAGGTGACATTCTATTATTATTATTATTATTATTATTATTATTATTATTCAGCCCAGTTTAGCATAAAACTCTGCTGATGTCAAGGAACAGAAAAATACAATCTCTCCCAGATAAGATCCATTTCCTATCCCAATTATATTATCGGTTCCAACAGCAATATCAGAGATTAACTTTCCCTCCTCTTCTGTTTGCCTGCATCCAAACAGACTGGAGAGTCCGTGTCAGCTAAGACACAATGCCTCCATCACCTGTGGATGACAGGTGTATTCAATTACTCAGAAATCTGCTTTACACCTGAATCATGCCCAGCTGGATCTTGGTACAATCCGCCTGTATGAGCAATGAGAATCTGCAAATCCCGCCCAGGGACATTATTACCCACTCTTCAATAAAAAAACAAAACATGGGAGAGAGAGACTGCACTTTGTGACGTATGCATGTCTCCCGAAACCACCAGCCCATTGTTGACCCTCAGGAGAACTTAGGGTAGGATCTGCAAACAGGGCAGTAGGGAACAAGTCTGACAGACTTGGGTTGTCAGACAGAACTTGGCCTATTTATTTCGCTTCAGAGCCATCAATAGGTCGCTCTCATCATCTCACGCTTGGCGGCCAGTTTAGGAAGGTTGCCAACTCCACACACAAAAAAATGTTTCATTTGGACAATGGAGTTAAAACCTCGATGTGCTCATTCAAAAGGTGACAATTTTCAGGGTTCTTTTAGGTAACAACGAATTATGGACAGGGCAATAAGGAGAGCCCCTGTCTATTTAAAACAGTCTTTGAAGGGTTTGCTATATCTTACCACCTCTGAAATATCAGAGCCATCTCCAGGCTCCTCTCATCGTCCCATGCTTCCACAGCGCAGCTTGGCAGGCCGCCAACTCCTTGCCGGGCCACCAGCCCCGCTCCATAGTGCTTTGTTCGGGCGATGGAGTCACCCCTGAGATGTGCTCTGCAACCTGGGCACGGCGGGTGGTGAAAGCACACTTCAAATCTGTAGGAGATAAATATTGCCTTCAATGTGTACAGACATTCTCTTTGCCATCATTCATTTTCCCCCCCAATCATTTCAAATTTCTGTCCCCTTTTCTCCTGAGGTTCAAAATTTCCCAAATCCTCACAGTGTCAGGGCTCCTGTTGCAATTACTGCTTGCCACGAGCCCTTCCTATTCTGCTTTTAACATTCCTTTTTTTTCTTTATTCCACATACTATATCTTCAAAAAAAACTTCCTAGAAAAACTTAAGACCTGGGATATAAAATAAAACTTTTCCTCTAATCAACCTTTAGTGAAGATCATCAGCCTGCTTAGAAGACATATCACCTCCCCTCAAGCCGGTGGGAGAGCCAATTCCCTTCCAAGGTTTGCTGCTGCGAAGAGAAAAAAAATTGCTCTTTAAAAATGAGGCTTTTTGCTCTTTAAAAACGAGGCTTTTCTGTTTCCCCCGCTCCCCCTCCTTTCCATTCCTGCTAGCAAGCTTTTGTTAGAGATTGTGGTGATCTCCCTGTCACACTCCTTTAGTGAAAACGGTTACTCCTTTATTACTTAACAAATGTCAATTAAGAAACAAACAAGGACTGTATTAGCTTCAAAAACAAACAAACAAACAAACAAGCAGCCCTCCTTTCAATGCAAAACACACTCACATTCACCTAAACCTTGCAGAGAAATAGACTTTTACAGCCTGTTCTATTGAATATACAAGCCTTGGCATACAAACAGTTTATAAAACACACTCACCAAACCCTAGGTTCAAACAGACTCCTCGAAAGGAAGCAGGAGGACATAAAAACAAAACATATACAAAGGGACTGCCACTGTGCAGACACATGTCAATTTCAAATCCACCTGAGAAAGCTGCCGTTGTGCAGCCACATATCAAATTCCTACAAGAAAAGCCAAGGGACAAGACAAAGGTCAACTTACAAGGATCAAAAAAAGAAAAAGATTGGGGAAAGCCAACCCCCCTTCATACACAGAGATAGAGCTTTGCAAGAGGGTTGATTTTAATGAAAATAAATCTTCTCTCCTCTATCCCAGCTCTTCACTGAGACCCGAAGTTCTGTCTTCGACACAAAACACAGTTGTGTTAAGGCAAAGAGAGAAAGGAAAAACAAACAAACAAACCCACACACACACACAGAGCCTGCAGCAACTTAGCCCCCTTTTGGCTAATTCCTGCTGGCACACACACAGTATCAGTGATCACTAATTATTGGAGGGGTTGTGAGGCCCCCCCTTCTTCTTCTTCCCTCTTGCTTAGATTGTTATGTAAGAGGGGCTATTTTACATAATAAAAACTAGAAATGAGAAAAACAACACAACAGGTAAACAGGTGCAACTTGCTTCCAAAGTCAAAGAAACACACAACCAGAAGGTGTAAGTTGTCATGGAGGTTTCAAAGACCATGCTCCCACAACAACGTGCACACAGATAGCCTGGCAGCCCATAGCTCTTCCCCCTTCCAAGGCAGGGTCTGGGAATTTGATGGGGATGCAGGGAACAAGCAGGTATACTGCTTGCTTTGGGGACACACAGTTCTATTCACACACTCTCTAAGGAGGTGGCAGCCCTCCCTTTTCACTTACTTAATGCCAAACGCTTGGGGCTGCCCTCTGCACCCCCTGTTCTGAATGAAATGCAAGCCTCAAACAGAAAAGAAACCTTCATAATTTTTGCAAAAAGCAATAAGGAGACATAATCATTCACAGAGATCTGGAAGAAATAGGGTGTAAGGTGGGTGCCACCTGCACCCCCACTCACTCACACACACATTGAGAGGGGAGGAGGAGGAGAGGTCAGGCAGTCCCTGTCTGCTAGACAACTGGAGTAAAAAATTTCCCTTCTCTCCAAGGATAACACTTGGAAAGAAAGCATGGAAATAATCTCTCCTGTCCCAGTTTTTCACTGGAACCAACACACACAGGCAACAGAAGTTCACCCAGATAGGCTAATCTCCTAGAAACCCGCACAGACCCACACATACAAAAATTTTACTTCACAAGGCATACTGGATTAGCAGCCAAAAACAGCCTCTTGTGGCATCACTGCAGACACAGACGGACTCATACAAAATCACACAGCACAGCATCTTTGAGACACAGACAGGCACACACACACACACAAGAGGAAATTCACAATATCATAACATTATTACAAATCATAAATTTTTACACAGCAACAAAAATTCCAATTGACCTGGGACACTCCCCCCACCTAACCAAATTTCTCTCACGCCCACATTCACATTAAAGACCAACATTTCGCCTTGCCAGTGACTCTGAGTCCTAGCGTCTCATTCACTCAAACCATTCACTGGAGTGTCCCCATACACCCATTCACTTGAACAAAGTAAACCTCCCCTCTATTCCCTTCTTCCCAAAAACCAGCGGCATTTGCTGCACACTGCTGGCCCTGGCGGCACGCCATGTGCTCACTGCCAGGTTAAAGGCGGCACTCACTGCTCACTGCCTTTGTGGGGTTGATCAAGCCCCGTACCTCCCAACCTCTGGAGCTTACCTTTTCCCTCTAGATTTCCCCCTGTGCGGCCGCTCTCTTTCTCTCATCTCTTGCAGCGTCTCCACTCAAGAACGGAGTGGCTGGCTCCTCCTACAAACTGGTAGGTGCGCGCAGGAGCGCCAAGCCGAACTGAGTTGTTCGCCTTGCAGAGATGCCTCAGACCTAGTCCCTCAACCCCGGGGAACGCCAAATCCCGGAAAAGAGCCCCCAGGAAAATGTAGCCTTATTGCAGACCTTTCCGTTAACCTTGGGTTCTTTGTTGCACCCGGGGGGGTGAGGGAGGAAGGAGTCAAAAAAAGACACTGAGGATTTGAAATAGAGAAAGAGTTTTTATTCCTGTCATTTAGAATGGCAGGAAGGCACCCGCGTGATAATTCACAGCGAACTGCCCCGAGCATCAGTTGCATACAGTTTATATAATCTTCAAACCCCTCTTTCCCCCTCCCCAGGAATCTGTGCACGTCACAGCCTTAGTATCATCCTTGAAAATTCCTGTTCTTACAATCTTCTAGGCCAAAAGGTCACTTAGCGTTGAGTTCGTTCCTGGTGCCTGCCTGTCTCCTTGAGTGGGCCCCTCTTGATCTATTCCTTTCCTGGCTTAATATGCCAGTAAGGAATGCACTACTAATCAAGGTTCATATCTATCAGAAAAGGTTTCATCTAAACAGGTTACAGAAAAGCTTTTACTTAAAGGGTTTCAGCCTTGAGTTCATTATTGGGTGAAAATTCCTGTCTCACACTCTTATCTCAAAGTGGGGGTTAAGCAGCCCCTGGCTGCCCCTGGTACCTCCCGCCTTTTCCTCCAACCGGCAGGACCATCCATCAAAGAATTATCCTGTCTCTGGCTATCTGGCAACTCTCACATCCCTCGGCCAGGAATTCCTGCGCCATCCAGGGAAGGGGCGCTCCAGGGTAAGGGGCGCTTTTCATTGATTAATGATATGCCAGAGAGGTATGCACTAAGAGCAAGTAGCACAAAGACAGAGCTTACAGTAAAAGCTAAATATTATGCCAATAACATAGAAATATTAAAAAGGCCATGCAAATAGTATCAAATAAAAGCCAGGCAAATAGTATCAAATAAAAGGGGCTACAGACAAAAGCCAAAGTTTTACAAACTCAGGTAAAGTCTAAATACCATTTATAGAGAGGCTAGGAATGCTACACATCAGTAGAAGCTACATGTCAAATAAAAGAACTTAAAAAGCATTAGAGAGAGAGACAAAGAATCTCAGTTTAAAAGGACTTAACAAGAAGGAGAAGGAAGATCAGTTAAAAAGGACTTAAGAGACTGCATAGAGAAGGAAACTCAAGTTAAAAGGACTTAGTTGCATAGAGAACAAAGGAAAAGGGGGAGACTTACATCAGGCTTTCCAGGAGGCTTTCAATATATAATCACAGAATAGAATCATAGGGTTGGAAGAGACCACAAGGGCCATCCAGTCCAACCCCTTGCCAAGCAGGAAACACCATCAAAGCATGCCTAACAAATGGCTATCAAGTCTCTGCTTAAAGACCTCCAAAGAAGGAGTCTCTCCTTGGTAGCAAATTAAAAGACTGTCTTTCAGAAGAAGAATCTACCTGTATTCAGGGAGGAGGGTCTCTTTCTTTTCCAGAAAAGGAAGATTTTCAGCCCAGAAATCCAGTTCAAAATTAAAAGCTCTCTCTCTCTCTGTTCAGAGACTGTCCTTCAGAGAAAAAAACTGACTTTCAGTTCAGGGAAAGTTGAAAGCTCCAGTTATTCAGTGGGGCCTCCCCGTTCAACTCAGAGCCAGGTAAGAAATAGATAAGGGAGAGGAGAGAGAAGAGGAGAAAGGGGGAGGAAGCCCCCTCCCTTAGCTGCCCGCTTCTGGATTAACAGTATGTCAGTAAAGAATGCATTAGCAGACAAGCTCTTAGCTAAAAACTTTTTTTTTCAACTTATACAGAGAGAGAAAGCTAAGCAAGAAAGCTTGGTTACAAACAGACTTATAAACTTATAAACTAGAGAATTAAAACTCTCCCTCTTCAATAGTATTTCTAGTTTTCATTTATTTAAATTTGCCTTCAAAACACATCAGGCTCCTAACAGGAAGGCAGAAGCAACTCTGTAGCATTCAGCATCTTAAAGGAGCACAATTTTATTTTCAGCCCCCAAATGTGAAGAAGATTACAAGTCAAAGCAGATTTGCTGCTTGAACATCTGACTTGCTAGAAATGCACCCAAAGGTATGAAGCAATATAACTGCCTTTACTGGTAAGCCCCCTTGATGCTTGGCCTTTTCTGACACTTAGGAAGATAACCATCCATAATGTCATGGCTACAAAAGAAATTATTCAAGACATAGCAAAGAGATTATTTTGCAGCTATGGAGATCATTGGCCTGAGAAAATGACATTTGGAAGAAAAGTCTCTGTGTGCCCCAATAGGGGGCATTTGTCAGTTCTGGAGTAAGCAATGCCAGTGGGGTGAACTATTTGGAGTTAACTTCCAATGTTGTTCTTTATTGTACATTGTAGGAAATTGAAATTATATCCCACTACAGTAAGTTATCAAAAGGAAGTTGATTAAGCTTTCCCCCTCTGGAATACTCTATGCCAACTAAGACAAAATTTCTCACATCTCATTGAAGCAAGTCTTTCCAAATCAAGGGGGGGGGGATTATTTGACACATCTCCTCCGGCCATTGAAAAGCAGTTGACTCATGTAGCTGCAGCAGCATGAGTTGCTCTCCTGTTGTTCTGAGTTTGTTTCTGAATCCAGGCACTTCTAAGGGGAAAGAGATCAGTTGGAACAACTGGCCGAAAGGTCTACAAGAAACGACTCTTATGGAAGCAAACAGTTGGTGGGCAAGGGAGGAAAGTGGGTGGTAATACTGACTCCATGTAAACCAATCAGTGCAGGGTGTGAACACCAATGGTACATTTCCAGAGCACAAAAAAATGTATGTTTAAAGCAAATCACATGTTTTGCCTCCCCTTCCTCAAAAGAGCTCAGAGAGGCATACTTGAATATGATGACCTTGGGACTGAGTGATAATGGGACAGTTTCTTTCCCTCAGCCTTAACCTACCTCACAGGGTTGTTATGAGGGTAAACTGTGGTAGAGAAAAGCCATATATGCCACCTTGAGCTCCTCTGAGGAAAGGTGGGATATATATATATATATATATATATATATATATATATATATATATATATAATGGGATAACCTGCTTTATGCTCACACCAACGTTGTGAAATAGGTTAGGTTGAGAGACAGTGATTGGCCAGAGGCCACACAGTGAACTTCAGGGCAGAGAAGATTTGAATACTCATCTACCTTGTCCTGGTTCATCATACCAACCACTATACCACAAAGTATTAATGTTTCTGAAGTACATGTTAGCCACAGTCTAATAAAGAGGAAGGAAGGCTTGTGGTTGCAGTCCTAAACACACTTACTGAGTAAACCCCACTGAGTAAACAAGCATAGCAAGGCCAACGAAGTGAATGAGCTTAAACAAGCAAAAACTGTGCTGAATTATGCCCACAATATACTCTATGGTAATAAATTCTCTTCATGTAAACACTGCATATGAAGAAAAACACACTGCCCTTTCTGCACTGATTAAAGATATAGCAACATTGTTTGTTTGTTTGTTTAAAATATATATTAATGTGCCCTTAATTTGAAAACCACAGCACAGGAAACATTATAATTAAAAATAGTATCAAATAATATAAAACTGATGAAGAGAGAAAAATACATAAGACTTTATTATACTGTATAATATTCTTTTGCTTCCTGGCTAACTTTATCCTGCCAGTTAGCAAACTGCTAACTTTATCCTGCCAGTTTGCAACTTCTACCTATCATTGTGCTGTTGCGGTTAGCCAAGACTATTGTCAAGATAGTCTCCCACTCGCTAGATCATCACCTTGTCATGGTGAGTGGGATTGCATGTTCCTATGACCCTTGTGAGCGAAGCCGTTGGGAATCTCGTACTGCCAGCAGGGTCACCCAAGGCGGTAAGGTCAAAGGGAAGGAGCTAGACAAAGAATGATCCAAGAAGTCCTCAATGGCAGAATAGGCGGATGATAACAAACGGTCATTGTTAAAACCGTGTTTATGGAAGACAATCTTACTCGGCTACGAGTGATCGCCAAAGAAGAAGAAGACAAGATAGACTATATGAGCAACCAGAAAGATACTTCATTGAGGAGCGACCCCACTCCTCGCTCTACAAATAGAAAGGGATGGGAGTGTCAGTACTTTTTCTTTTCATCCCTTCATGAAGGAAGGCTGTGGTGGGGTCCCTCAACTTTGAGGTGAGAGACATAGGAACCAAGGCATAAATATTTGTTAACAGAAGAGAGGAAAAAGAGGAGGGTGGGGCAACGTAAACCCAAAAGTGAGGGAGGAGTTTCAGTTTCAAAACGACTCAGTAGTGATTAATAAACATACAAAAGAAAACAACATAAAGATATGTAAAAGACACTTTCTAGATCCCCCTCTCTGTCATATAGTACATTCTGCCTGAACAGGCAGTGATGCTGCTGTAGCTTTGTGTTACCTAGCAACAACTTGTGCTTACTTATTTAGTAAGTTTTCAGGAAAGTAATCATTATGCAGTCGCTTGAATAGCAATAAGGAAATAACAAACACACCTCAGCAGCTTTAGTGCACTAAGGATGTATCTGTTCAGTCTCTTACTAGCTTGCTCCTTCAAATTTGGGCTTGTTGGCATGGTCAGCAAATCTGACCAATTTAACTGCAGTGATGACTCTGCCCTTGTTCTGTTTGCCAAATCAAGGTAACTGATCATGGTTTGCTAGTCAAAGTCAATGTACTAGCTTATAGGGCTGGTATACTGGGGGGCAGATACAGGAGTAGGTGATTTACGACTCTGGACTTTATGTTTTCTGGGGATGGGGCTCTTTAAATTTATAATGCGTACTTCTTCATTTACATCTCAATGTGGTAAGCCAGCCTTGCTGCATTTGGTGAGTCTTCCTGATTATTCTGCTTAGTGCCCAATCCTGCCCTGATAGCATATATATTTCTAATGAAGGTTGTAAGAAGGCAGCAATTTCTGTTCTGATCTGCATTCATCACAATCAGTGCTGCTTCCGTTCTGCTGCAGCTTGGTCTCTGTCAAATTATTTGTTTTGCTATCCATGGTAAGTTTTTATATGAGACCTTTTGGTGAAAGCTAGGTAAGAAAGCTAGGGACGCAGGTGGTGCTGTGGGTTAAACCACAGAGTCTAGGGCTTGCTGATCAGAAGGTTGGCGGTTCAAATCCCTGCCACGGGGTGAGCTCCCGTTGCTCGGTCCCAGCTCCTGCCCACCTAGCAGTTCGAAAGCACGTCAAAGTGCAAGTAGATAAATAGGGACCGCTCCAGCGGGAAGGTAAACGGCGTTTCCGTGCGCTGCTCTGGTTCGCCAGAAGCGGCTTTGTCATGCTGGCCACATGACCCGGAAGCTGTCTGCGGACAAACGCCCTCCCTCGGCCTATAGAGCAAGATGAGCGCCGCAACCCCAGAGTTGGACACGACTGGACCTGATGGTCAGGGGTCCCTTTACCTTTACCTTTAGGTAAGAAAAGTTGTTGCTGTTATTATCATTAGTTTTAAATTTCAAAATTCACATGAAACAACATATACTTGTAAACTATTTGCTTCATTAGAGTATGCAATACATATATTGCAATGTGGTGCTATGGAAGGGCAAATGAAGCTGTGTTTTCCTCCTTCGAAATTTAGATGTCTGACTAATAGACAAGTTTCGGAAAATTGTGACGTGTTTGCGGACAACAGGCAAACATCAAGCCAGAGGTGAATATGTGGTTCAGCCAGCTCCAATTCCAAACAGAGTGCTATGTCACTGGCATTTGACACCCCATCATGTTGAGCTTGGGACTATGCAGGTTGCACAAAGGCATACTTTAAAACTGCAGTGCAGCTACGAAACAAAAAGTGCACAGCTCGTACCATGCTTCAGCTGTGTATTTCATGCTATAGCCCCCCCCCCAAAAAAACCCTGATTTAGTTATTCAAAATGAAATAGTGGAGGCAGTTAATCCTGAACCCACCAGGGATCCTGAACAAAATGGCAGCACAAGGGAGATGCAACAATGTGGGAATATCTGTTGCCATGCCAACCTTTGAATTTAAAGCTACAGCAGAACAGATACTATTGTTATGTTATATATTATACAGGGTTTCTCCAACGGTAACGTAATAAAGGCAATGCCTTCCCCCGCATGTTAATCTTTAGAATAGCACACACTTGCCATAAAGAAGAAAGACGTCTCTTAATACCAGAATCCTGTAGGAATATAATGGTTTGTACATTTGGAAACTGATTGCATTTAGCTTACTGGGGCATGTTACCATCTGTCAGGAGAACCTAACTCACAGGGCTGTTGTAAGGATAAATGGGTAGAACCATAGAACTTTTTTTTTTGTGGACCAGAGTGCAGAGCTTCAGATAACGTCCTGCTGAATCAGGCCAGTGGTCCATCTAGTCCAGCATTCTGTGGTCACAGCAGCCAACCAGATGCCCATGGGAAGCTCGAAAGCAGGACCTGAGCATAACAGCACTCCCTTGACTCAGGGATGTCTTAAGCCTATGCGGCGCCGGGGTGCAAAGATCTGCCCAGTCCCAGGCACGCAGGAGGGCGGAGCCGGCCGGCCGCCTCAGCATCTCGCTGGCTCGGTCACCCAGCCACCCACAGCGGAAGAGCCTGCCGTGGTGCTCCAACCGACGGGTGGGCTCTTCCCTGGACTCAACTCTCGGGCCCCAGACTCTCGGCCTGGCGCCCCTGAGAGCCTGGTGCCCAGCTGCCACACACCCCTAGCACCTATGGGTAAGACTTGACTTATGATTCCCAGCAACTTGAATCCTGCCATCAATACAGGAGGTAATATAGCCATTGTAACTAGTAGCCGTTGATAGGATAATGCTGGATTTACACACGAAAGACCCAGATTCATATTTCTGCTCACCTGATAGCCTTGGACAAGCGGATGCCTCTCAATCAAAGCATTTTGCTCGCTGGAAGTGGTATAGACATGATAAATCACAAACAAGCACCTTAGAGCTAAGCTTTAGAATACAGTTCTGCATGCCGGCAAACACCTTTCCACAATGTATTCTGAGCCATGCACTTTCAGC
>OFHU01003670.1:0-110215 GCA_900245905.1 Lacerta viridis | reverse complement strand
GGCACACTGGTTTCAGGATCCTGTAGGGATAATACTAAATCATCCGCAAAGGCTCTCAATTTATATTCCTTCTCTCCCACCCTAATTCCTTTTATTTGATTTTCTGTTCTAATCATATTCAGAAGAACCTCGAGGACCGTAATAAAAAGCAACGGAGATATAGGGCACCCTTGTCTCGTTCCCTTTTCAATTCTAATTTCTTCGCATATCACGTTATTTACAATAATTTTAGCTTTCTGTTCTTTATAGATGGCATTGATGCCATTCATAAATTTGTCTCCGACCTTCATTCTTTCCAAATTCTTTTTCATAAAAGTCCAAGATATATTATCAAAGGCCTTCTCTGCATCAATAAACATCAGCACTGCTTTCGTATTTATCTTTTTTTCTAATCTCTCTAATATATTCACAATATTCCTTGTATTGCGACTCATATGTCTTCCGGGTAAAAAACCCGCTTGATCCTTGTGAATATATTCTTTCAGCACTCTCTTCAGCCTCGTAGCCATGACATTAGCAAAAATTTTATAGTCCACATTCAAAAGCGATATAGGTCGGTAATTCTTCATTAAAGTTTTATCAGAATCAGGTTTCAAAATTAACGTGATATACGCTTCTCTCCATGAGTCGGGTGCCTTACCTCCTTCTAAAAGTCCATTGCAAACTTCTTTCAGTGGTTGGATCAACCAGTCTTTTAATGTCTTATAATATTTTGCTGTTAAGCCATCCGGTCCTGGGGCTTTTCCTAATTGCATATTATTAATTGCATCAGAGATCTCCTGAACTGTAATAGGGTGGTTGAGTATATTAATTTTATCTTCTGGGACTGCTCGCAAACCATTTTTTTCTAAGAACTGTTCGATTAATTCCTCTTTTATATTTTCCTCTTTATACAATTGTTTAAAAAATTTCTGGAAACATTTTCTAATCTCCTCTGGATTCTCAACTTCTTTATCATTAACCTTCAAATTGGTGATGGTATTCATTCTTTGTCTTTTCTTAAGTTGCCATGCTAACATTTTTCCACATTTATTGGCAGATTCAAAAGTTTTTTGTTTCATCATTTTAATTTTCCACTCAATTTCCTGATTCAGAATTTTTGCATAATGGGTCTGCAACAATTTTATTTCTTTTTGGATTTGCTGATTTTTTGGGTGTCCTCTCAGCTTCTTTTCTTTATCTTTAATTTGATTTAAAAGTTTTTCTTTCTCCTGATTCTGTTTCCTTTTCTTCATTGCTTTTTCTCTTATGAGGACCCCTCTCATTACCGCTTTACTTGCATCCCACACAATCCTATTTTCTACTTGAGCATTCAAATTTATTTGAAAATATTCTTTGATCTTTTTAACAACTTCTTCCACTACTTTTGTATCTCTCAACAAACCATCATCCATTCTCCATCTAAAAGAATCCTTTGAATATAATTTTAAGTCCAATTGCACTGCATTATGATCTGAACAAGTCTTTGGGCAGATTTCCGCCCTTTGTATTTTGGGTGTCAACTCTCTCGAAATCCAGATGTAGTCCAACCGTGACCATGACTGTTGCGGTTCAGAAAAATACGTTGCCTCTGTTACTGTTGGGTTTTTCACTCTCCATGAATCTATCATGTCCAAATTGTCCACCATATCAAAGAAAGTCCTAGGCAGTTTCCCTTCATTTGTAATTTTAGATCTTTGTGATCTGTCCATCAAAGTGGAAACTGCTCCATTGAAGTCTCCAAGACAAATAATTTTATAGTCCAGATAGTCCAACAATATATCATGGATCTTTTTATAGAACGTTGACTTCCCCTCATTTGGTGCGTACAGTCCCAGAATCAAAAATTTGTCGCCTTGCGCGTTAATTTCAATTGCAATAAATCTTCCTTCTTCATCCTTAAATAACTGCTTTGGGTTGAATTTCTCTCTTGCATATATTACTACTCCTCTCTTCTTGACTTTATCTGATGAAATGAATTCTTGGCCCAGCTTCTTATTTTGTAGGATCCTTCTGTGGTGTCGAACCACATGGGTCTCCTGCAAACAAATTATATCCAAATTTTTCTTTTCCAATGCATGATACACTCTGTGTCTCTTCGGCCTCTGGTTCAAACCGTGGACATTCCATGTTAACACTTTCATTGCCATTTTACTTTCTTGTTCCACCTGTAGCTCCTTCTATTTCTTCTTCTGATGAAGATGTCGCTTCGTCTTCTTCTGGTTCCTTTTCTTCTGGTCTCGCTGGGATTGAAGCCGCTGGGCCACTTAAAGCGACCTTAAAGTCGTCTGAGTAACGGTCCAGAAATTTCTTCTTGTCCTCAAATGATCGTATTCTCACTCTTCTATCTCTGTATTTAAATGTTAGGCCCTGCGGGAATTCCCAGCTGAAGGGTATTTTCTTCAATCGTAGAGCTGTTGACAAGTCGTTATAATTAAGCCTCAAATTCAAAAAGTACCTTGGAATGTCTTTATAAATTATTACGTTCTTCTGTTGCACCACTAAGTTCTTCTTGTAATGAAAATCTAGGATCTGGTCTCTCTGGTATCTGTTCTGAAGTATCACCATACAATCATTCACTCTTTTGGGGTTTTTCTTGCTCTTAGCTCCAAATCTGTAAGCCTTTACGATGAATGTCTGTAGATCGTCTTCCTTCAGCTGCCAAAATGCCGATAATTCTTTCACAATAAAGTCCTTTAAATTTCCCTCCTCCAGCTCTGGAAGATTTCTCAATCTCAGGTTAGCCTCTCTTTCTTTCAATTGCAAAAACGCCAGAGATTCTTGGAGGTCTCTTTGTTGTGCCTCAACTCTCTCCACCTTTTCAAAATCCAGATTCTTAATTTTGGTTTCCACAATAGAAATTTTTTCTTTAAATTCCTCGGATTCCTTTTTCAATACTTTAACTTCTTTATTAATTGACTGGATTGCCACTCTATTCTCCTTCACCGTCTTTTCAATTGATTTAATTGAAGAGTCTAATTTTTCCGAAGAATCCTTTATCTCAGATTTCAAATTCTCCGACAAATCTTTAATTTTATTTTCTAATGTATCTGAGACTGCCTGCAGCTTCTCATTAACTTTGTCAAAAGCAGCAAGCATTTGCTCTTCCAGGCTTTTTGCTGTTGAACCTTTTCGTTTCTTCTCCACCTCCTCGTCCTTTAACTTTATTTTGGTTCTTGTACCAGCAGACACCGGGGGGGTGGAGGTAGGCTCTTGCATTTCTAAAGTTAGCAGCTGGATTCAAGGTCACTCTCACAGAAACAATTCCAACTAACCAGTTCCCAAACAATTCCTCCAAACAAACACCAGGTGGCCAGAGTCAAAATACTGCCAGAGAACAAAGAGGCATTCAGAGCAAGCCTACTCTTTGTCAACAGGAGTCCTCACACAGTTTCGATTTCCACAGAAGCTCCTCCAGTCCTACTTTCCAAAAGTTTTTTATAGCTACCGCCAAGTCTCCAAACTCCAAACTCCAAAAAAAAATATTCCAAAGTCACAAAAATAATCCACAAAGGAGGAATCCAGCCCAATCGTTGTAAAATCCAAATCCAAATCCAGTGAGCGTTATAGCAGTACTAGCAAACTTGTATCAGCCAACACTCAAGCAGAAAGGTCCCTTGGAAACAATCGAAAACAAAGTATCCATTCACTTTGCCGCCCGCTTACTGACCCGGCACTCCGTACTCCAGAGGGTGAAGCGGTTCAATTATAAATCCACCGTGAAGAAATCCACCATGATATAACGATATTGCAACAAAGTCCCCCCTGAAATGGGGGTTTCTCAGTCAAGGGAATTAGCTCCGCAAGTTTAAAGCAAGTTCAAATGGCTCAAGCTCATTCCCGTTACTTTCTTGGTCGCGTTCCGAGGGAGAAAGGCTTCCTCGTTTTATTTTCTCCCCGCAAGTCAAATTCCAAATTTAGATCCGAATCAGAAAACAGTACTTACGAAGGTCTTTTTTTGTGCCAAATTGAGGAAGGGTCGATCGCTCGCTAGCTGCAGTCTCGCCGCTTCGTGTCTCCGGGTAGAAGATGGCTCCTCAGCGCCGTACCGTTGCCCAGCTCGCTCAGTCTTCCTCCTTTACAGGAGTTTCCTGAGAGCTGGGGCGGCACTTTCTGGCGCCCGCTAGAACCCTCGGCTTCGGAACTCCCTTTCCGAAGTTTTCGGAGCCCGCAATGCGGTTGCGGTCACTCCACGTCCCGAAAAACACCGGCGCTGCCGCGGAACGGAGGCAGCACCCGACTGCTCGCTACGGCGATCAAACCGGAAGCTCCACCCCCCAAACATTTAAACGAGAACAAATCTGCACCATACATTAATGTGCGACTTTCAACAATTGTGCCTTCCCCCAGAAGAATTTTGGGAAGTGCAGTTTGTTAAGAGTGCTGAGTTGTTAGGAGATACACACACACACACACACACACACCCTTAGAGCTACTATTCTCAGAGTGGCAGTTACAGGTGGGTAGCCGTGTTGGTCTGCCCTAGTAAAAACAAAATAAAATAAAAAATTCTTTCCAGTAGCACCTTAGAGACCAACTAAGTTTGTTCTTGGTATGAGCTTTCGTGTGCCTGCACACTTCTTCAAACCATTCTCAGTGGTTTAACAGTCAAATTCCTCTTCTTATGGAACTTTGGGGGTTGTAGCTCTATGAACAGGCTTCCTCAACCTCAGCCCTCCTGGTGTTTTGGGAGTACAATTCCCATCATCCCTGACTAGCTGGGGATCATGGGAGTTGTAGGCCAAAAACATCTGGAGAGCTGAGTTTGAGGAAGCCTGTCTATGAAGAAATACATGTTTTCTAGCAACTCCCAGCATCCTTAAACTACAGGTCCCAGGATTCTTCGGGAAATATTTTTATATATGCTGGAAGCTGCCCAGAGAGGCTGAGGCAAGTTTGGACTAGCACCAGGCAAAACCTTTTATGCTGTTTCTCTAGACCACTTAAGAGTTTGCTTGCTTTTAAGCATCATGATGCGCTTTAGAAACGCTTTAAAATAGACTGCACAAAATAAAAGGGGTGACCGTGAGATAATGAAAGGGAAGAGATTAATTAAAAAGTGAAAAGTTGCCCCAACTCTACCACTAAGCGAGAAGAGAAGGAAGAGGTGATGAAACCTACGTCCATAGCTGTCAACGTTTCCCTTTTTTTAAAAGGGAAATTCCCTTATTCCGAATAGGATTCCTCGCAAGAAAAGGGAAAAGTTGACAGCTATGCCTACGTCTATAAAATAGACGGCTTGCCTTTTCACTCCTGCTTTCGGCACGCGAGGAAACCACGGAAGGAATAAAATTGGGCTAAGCCGCACCTTTCCCTGTAGCAGCCAATCCAGGGAGAGCGGATCCGCCCCCGAATGAAATGAGGAGGGATCCAGAGCTTCTCGCGCAAACACACGCTCCCAACCCGTCTTCCCTCCCACGGCACCAAGCAGTTTTAAGGAAAACGATCCCCTTTTAAACCCCTCGTGTGGAAAAAGGCCCATTGCAAGGAAAGAAACGGCATCCAGGTGAGAGCAGACTCGAGACTTGCCTGCCAAGCCAGGTTTTTCATCTTTCACTTGCTTCCCGCCCCCGCCGCCCCCCACGCAACTTTCGCAGCTCCACTTGCGCTGATTCGTGGGCACTTGGCGCGCCTTCTCATTCAGATACGCTCGGCTCATTCATTGATTGCCGCAAACCAACCACCCCCCGCGCGCACGACAGAGAGCGCGCGCGCGCGCGCAGGGAAAGGCGCGGCTCCAGGCCGCCACTATTTATCGACCGCCCGGAGCAACATTAGACTTTTCTTGCTTTCCCTTTCGCGCGGCTGCTTCCTCCGCAACCACAGTTTCGCCATCTCTGGACGCTGGCCGTTCTCTGCACTCTCTTCACCACCACCCAACCACGTGTCGAAATAAGTACCGGAATTGGCAGCACGCAACTTTTGGGCAGGTAACTCCTCCTTTCCTATCTTGCCGGGTAAAAAGCTGGCGGCTGTTTTGAGCTGGCATCTTGGGCAAATTGCTGTGCTTTAAAACTAGTTCCAATTATTATTATTAATATTATTATTATTATTATTAATTATCATCATCATGATGCTTGCACAACCTAGTCTTCCTCCTGACATTGGATTCTTATCTCATTATACATGACAAAGCTATCTTTAGCCATCTCACCCCTTGCCTTTCCCTGTAAGACCAATTGCAGTCGTTAACAGTCGTCAACAGGTTTTCCACACCTATCACCCATTCCCACCACCCTTCTGAGTAATACCCCTCCCCACTCCCTCACTATATTTAAGGGTCTGGTGACTTCCGTTTCAGTGTATCTGAAGAAGTGTGCATGCACACGAAAGCTCATACCAAGAACAAACTTAGTTGGTCTCTAAGGTGCTACTGGAAAGAATTTTTTATTTTATTTTGTTTTGGATTAGGGGAGCATGGGGAGCTTGCGAGGAAAGAGCCGGAGAGCCTTTTTAGAAAAGGCGGAGCTGCCTTTGCAGCCTCGTTGCCCCCTCCCTCAACGTCAGAGGATCCAATTTCCTGTCTAGTATACTGGAATCCTGAATCTTCTAAGAAGCTGCCCTGCTTTACCGAGCCTTTGTGAATAAAACTTGAACAATAGGCTATGTTTAGTTCAGTTGCAGAGCTACAGTGGGTTTATTTTGTGTTCTATTTTTACCTTCTGCCTGCTTCCCCCCCCCAACCTTTTATTCCTAAATTGAGGAGGGAGTTACAACTTCCACAAACCCTGTCAATTGGCCATGCTACCTGGGATTGATGGGGCAGGTGGGCACTGTGTTGGCTATGCTTGATGTAAATGGATGTTTGGGGAAATACTTCATTTTCTTGAACTACCCTTTCCTTCCTCCTTCTCCTCCAACAATGCCTAATTTTCTCACCCGCTCACCCTCAGGCTGAGTGAGTGAGTGGCTGTTGAGAATTTGTGAAGAGTGTTAGAGGCCAGAAGAGGAGTTCATCTCCGCCACGTGGACTGTGATTTGTTGAAGCTGTCAATCAACTGATGGACTAGTTGTCTAGGTCCAAGTTTCTTTAGTTTTGGAGGTACTTGAAAGGTGAGATTATATGAAGAAGAAGAAGAAGAGTTTGGATTTGATATCCCGCTTTTCACTACCCGAAGGAGTCTCAAAGCGGCTAACATTCTCCTTTCCCTTCCTCCCCCACAACAAACACTCTGTGAGGTGAGTGGGGCTGAGAGACTTCAGAGAAGTGTGACTAGCCCAAGGTCACCCAGCAGCTGCATGTGGAGGAGTGGAGACGCGAACCCGGTTCACCAGATAATGAGTCTACCGCTCTTAACCACTACACCACACTGGCTGTCTATCATGTGAAATTTAAGTGCTCTGGTAAAGACGTGCTCTGTTGAGTACAGTGGTACCTCGGGTTAAGAATTTACATCGTTCTGGAGGTCCGTTCTTAACCTGAAACTGTTCTTAACCTGAGGTACCACTTTAGCTAATGGGGCCTCCCGCTGCCGCCGCGCGATTTCTGTTCTCATCCTGAAGCAAAGTTCTTAACCCGAGGTACTATTTCTGGGTTAGCGGAGTCTGTAACCTGAAGCGTCTGTAACCAGAAGTGTCTGTAACCCGAGAGTGGTACCTCAGGTTACATACGCTTCAGGTTACAGACTCCGCTAACCCAGAAATAACGCTTCAGGTTAAGAACTTTGCTTCAGGATAAGAACAGAAATCGTGCTCTGGTGGCAGCAGCAGCGGGAGGCCCCATTAGCTAAAGTGGTACCTCAGGTTAAGAACAGTTTCAGGTTAAGAACGGACCTCAAGAACGAATTAAGTTCTTAACCCGAGGTACCACTGTATTCTGTTGGAGAAGTTTTCTATAAAGTGAGGTTTTCAAGTCTTGGTTTATATGTTTGTTTATATGTTTTATATGTATATATCTCACTATATATACTATTAGTGAGATACAAGAAAGGGCACAGCTACTATTTCCCTCTCTTTTCCTGCTTTCTTTCCTGCAGCTCCAGGAAGAGAACCACCATGGCTGCTGAGAACCTCAAGAAGAGGCTTCAGGAGGAGGTGACTTGCTGCATTTGCCTCGACTTCTTCACCGATCCTGTTACCTTAGAGTGTGAGCACAGCTTCTGCTCCACCTGCATTGCTCAGTGTTGGGGGGAAACTTCTGCCAACGCCCTCTGCCCTCTGTGTAAAAGGGCCATCCGGGCAACAAAGTCCAAGCCGAACAAGCAGCTGGGCAACTTTGCCGAGATAGCCAAGCAGCTGAAAGATCAGGAGAGGGAGGAGGCTGAAGGGAGGCGGTTCTGCGGGAGACACGGGGAGCCCCT
The DNA here is from genome assembly GCA_900245905.1 of Lacerta viridis. Classification (NCBI taxonomy): domain Eukaryota; kingdom Metazoa; phylum Chordata; class Lepidosauria; order Squamata; family Lacertidae; genus Lacerta; species Lacerta viridis. Next base: position 101,936 of record OFHU01003670.1, on the reverse strand, counting down.
CAAACTCTTCTGCAAGGACGACCAAGTCCCCATCTGTGTGGTGTGTGACTGGTCCAAGGAGCACAAAGGACACGACGTGGTTCCCAAGGAGGAGGCTGCCCAAGAGTACAGGGTAGGTGGGGCTCTGCTTCAGGGAGCTGTAAACAGGGCGCGCTTTGTGTTTGTGGACAGGCAGAAAAATTGGAACGCTCTTTGGTGAGTAGCAGTGGAGAGGTTTGCCATTGCCCCGGTTCCAAACAGTCCTGAATACGCTCGGGGACACTAAATGGTGACTGACTGTCACAGACTGGTTCGATGCAGAGGAATTATAAGAGGCACCAACTGGGGAGCCCCCAAGGGAAGAAGGATCAGAGCCTGGGAGGGGCGATGGGACAACCAGGAGTGGTCACAGGGAGCGGACTGGGATGAGGAGGTGTCGGAAGCTGGAGGGGAATCAGGGCTTAGTGAGCAGGGAGAGTCTGTGGCAGAGAGAAGTCCAGAATCGGAGGCAGAAGCTGAAGCAGGAGAGGAGGGGGGCCAAAAGGCAGAGATGAGTCAGGCTGGTGAAGAGTCATGGGTGTCTTCCTCTCCTGCTGCGACAAGCTCCCCTCACCGCTTATCTCCCAGAACCAGAAGAGGGCTGAAATGAGCTTAGCAGTGGAAGGCTGCAGGCAGGCACAGTCTCTGATTGCTTGGAAAAAATACTGTAGAGTAGGGGACTTAGACGGCCGTGGGGTGGTGGGCACTTTCAGTCTCGGCAACTGATCCATGGGGCAAGACCTACCGGAGATGAGCTGCTGGGCTCGTTAGACCTGACACTCAGCCAAGTTTAGGAATAGCGTGGTTTTGCTAGTAAAGAGTTAACACCAACTTTGAATGGTGTGATCTGCTGCCAGCTTGCTCTTTGACACTGACTAAAAGTTTGTGAGTGGAGGAATGAGTGTGAGAGAATCATACGGAGTTTGTGGAATCCTGAATGTATCTTCAACTGCATCATTTAGCTGCAATGCTACCTGTCACTATAGCGTGGAAAGGCTGAGTGAGGGGATCAGTCAACACATGGGGAAGCTTTTGGTGCAGCAGAATGAAGCAGACCTCAAGTCAAACTCTGCCCTCTAGATGTTTTGGGACTACAACTCTCATCATCCCTGACCACGGGTCCTGTTAGCTACGGATGATGGGATTTGTAGTCCCAAAACATCTGGAAGGCCGATTTTGAGGATGCCTGCCTCAAGTGGTCTGAACTCAAGTCCTGTGTACTTTAATTTTATCATTAAAATCCGCTGTTGTGCTATACCCTTACAAAGCAGAGTACATCCTCAGGTTGTCTTAAGAATCAAGATTAACTCATCTGTTGGGCATGGCTGCTTAGGCAACCAGTTTGTGCATACAGTAAAATAGATTCAGGGGTGAGGAAATTGGGTCTCTCTCCAGGTGTTGCTGAACTACAACTCCCATCAGCCCCGGCAAGTGCGGCCAGTGGTCAGGGAGGATGCAAGCTGTAACTGAGCAATGTTTGTAGGGCTGAAAATTGGCCATTCCTGAAGTAAAGCCCCAGAGGCAATTGGGAAGCAAGGAGCAGAGTGAATGGAGCTTGCATTGAAACAATAGTCACTTTTTTCTTTTCTTTCCCCCCCTATAATTTTTATTAAATTTTCTGTTTTACATTTTAGAATATTCATTTAAACAACCTTAAAATATCATTGATTTCCTTTCTCTTTCCATGGTTCATTTTACAAAACATAAATCCCTGCATATTTTATATAAACCAAACCATTCAGTATTCCATTATTACACCCTTCAAAAAAAGCCAGTGTGGTGTAGTGGTTAAGAGCGGTAGACTCGTAATCTGGTGAACCGGGTTCGCGTCTCCGCTCCTCCACATGCAGCTGCTGGGTGACCTTGGGCTAGTCACACTTCTTTGAAGTCTCTCAGCCCCACTCACCTCACAGAGTGTTTGTTGTGGGGGAGGAAGGGAAAGGAGAATGTTGAGCCGCTTTGAGACTCCTTCGGGTAGTGAAAAGCGGGATATCAAATCCAAACTCTTCTTCTTCTTCTTCTTCTTCTTCTTCTTCTTCTTCTTCTTCTCACTGTTGAATTTATCTTAAAGCTGCCCATGTTTTCAAATAAACACAGTTTTCCTCCATATATGCAGTAAACATTTCCCAATCTCCTTTAAATGTATGTTCTTCTTGTTCTCTTATTCTATATCAGGCATAGGCAAACTTGACCCTCCAGATGTTTTGGGACTACAACTCCCACCATCCCTAGGTAACAGGACCAGTGGTCAGGGATGATGGGAATTGTAGTCCCAAAACATCTGGAGGGCTGAGTTTGCCTATGCCTCTTCTATATGTTGGGTCTGCAAGCTGCGCATAATCCATCATCTTAAGTTGCCATTCTTCCTTAGCTCAATTTCCATTTTGGGGCTAACGAAACACGGGCCGCAGTAGTGGCATACACAAATAACCTTTTTTTGACACCTGGGAATTTCCATCTGAATTATCCCCAGCCCAAAGGACTCTGTTTATTTTTGGAAAAGTACTTTAAAACATTTTGTTCAATTCATTATGGAACGATAGTGACTTTTTTTCAAACCTGCCCTAACGCGATTTCTCGCCCTCCTCTCCAGGATCACATCTGCAGCTTGCTGGAAGTGATGAGGAAGAAGAGAGAAGAGATACTGGTGCATATATTGAATACAGAAAAGGAAAGCCAAGACCTGCTTGTACGTGTCTCTATTTACCGGGAACTTGTGGAGCTATTATTTTGAGCACCGCGTGCCGCAAAGTGTTGCCTAGTGTATCCTGAGCTCTCAGAAAGCCCCCCTGGGGGTGCTCTGACTTCCTAGAACGCCGCAGAAAGCTATTGTGCATAGCTGAATACATTGTTTTGTTTGCGCTCCATCAGAAGTGGTGTTTTCCTAAAGGTGGTTCACGCACCAAATGCGATCCATAAATGGATGGGGGGGGTTGGGGGGCAGGAGCGAAGACAGACAATGCATGCCGCCCTGATCTCTTGGAAGAAGAAACAAAATAAAATAAAAAATTCCTTCCAGTAGCACCTTAGAGACCAACTAAGTTTGTTCTTGGTATGAGCTTTCTTTCGTGTGCATGCACACGAAAGCTCATACCAAGAACAAACTTAGTTGGTCTCTAAGGTGCTACTGGAAGGAATTTTTTTATTTTATTTTGTTTTGACTATGGCAGACCAACACGGCTACCTACCTGTAACTGAATCTTGGAAGAAAAGACGGGGTGGGAAATGTTGTAATTAAAGTCAATAGATGTCGTGATTTTGCTTTATATTTTTATTATGACCTTCATACCCCAGGTTTCCTCCAAGGAAACTCAATTTGGCATATTTGCATCTTCCCCCCCCTCCCCGTTTTATCCTCACAACAGCCTTGTGTGGTAGGTTAGGCTGAGAGACAGCCAAGGGCATTTAGTGAGCTTTATGGCTGGGTGGGGGGGTGGGGTGGGATTTGAACCCTGGTCCCTCAGGTCCTAGTTGAGCTCTCTAACCACCACCCCGCACGGGCTCTCCTCTCTCTCTCCACTTGCTGCAGAAACGGATAGAATCCGAGCGGGAGAAAATGACGGTGGGGGTCAAGCAGCTGTACCACATTATCAAAAAGCAACTGGGCTTCGTTGTGGCACAGATGGAGTGGGCCAAGAAGGAGATTATGACGAAGAGGGACGAGCAAATGGCCAAACTCTCCCAGGACCTCTCCTCTCTGGGCAGCAGCATCCAAGAGATGGAGCAAACATCTCGGCTGCCTGTGAGTGACTTCCTGCAGGTAAGATGGCTGGCTGCATTTCCCCTCAATACAGTCGTACCTCCTAAGTCGAACAGAATCTGTTCCAGAAGTCCGTTCGGCCAGCTGCGGAGGAAGCCTCTTCGCTGCCCGGGGCGGCGGCGCGGAGGCACCCCCCTGGGGGCGGGGCATGATGCATGCGTCATGACGTCATGACACATGCGTCGTGACGTCACGACGCACATGGATGGCCGCTGAAAGGGGGAAAGGGGGAAGCAAAGCAGCCGCTTGAACGTGCCTGCTCTGCTTCCCTTTTTTCCCCTTTCAGCCGCTGTTTGTCGGTGGGAGGGGCGGGCCAGTGAGGAGGGCGCAGCACGCTTGTCCCTGGCATGACGCCCCCTCCTCGCTGGCCCGCCCCTCCCACCGAAAAAGAAAAGCTCCCGCTGAAAGGGGGGAAAGGCGGCATGCCACCTGTTCGGGGCCCACCCGGCGGGGCGGGGTAAAGCAGGGCCGACCAAAGTGTCACACTCCCCCTCCCCTGGAACCCGGGGTGGGCCGCCCCCTTGCTTCCGCCCCTGCATTCGACTTCCAGAGCGTGGCTTCTGATTGGCTGCAGGAAGGTCCTGTAGCAAATCGGAAGCCCTGCTGGATGTTCGGCTTCCGAAATAACATTTGAAAACTGCAAAACTCACTTCCGGTTTTCGATGGTTCGGGAGCCGAAACGTTCAACTTTCAAGGCGTTCGTGAGCCGAGGTACGACTGTATTGTTGTATACAGAATAAAGCTGGGGAAGAAGTAGTAGTGGGGGGGATATAGGGGAGAAGATTGTCCCCCCTTTTAACCTTTTCCAAGTCAACAATCTCCTTTTTTTTTTAGTTGAGGCGACCAGAACTTTATACAGGACTCCAAATGCAGTCGCACCACAGATTTGTATAAGGGCAAGCATTAGGACAGGGGTAGGCAACCTAAGGCCCGTGGGCCGGATGCTGCCCAATCGCCTTCTCAATCCGGCCCATGGACTGTCAGTGTGTTTTTACATGAGTAGAATGTGTGCTTTTATTTAAAATGCATCTCTGGGTTATTTGTGGGGCATAGGAATTCATTCATTCCCCCCCCCAAAAAAATAGTCCGGCCCACCCCATGGTCTGAGGGACAGTGGACTGGCCCATGGCTGAAAAAGGTTGCTGACCCCTGCATTAGGATATTGGCAGTTTTTGTTTTCTTTCCCAACGATCCTTAGCTAGAATTTTTTTTTAAAAACCCCGATGCATCCTTACCCCAGGGGGCATTCAGGTTCTGTGGCATGGGGCTCAGTTCCCTCTTCTCCCTCTCCCCACTCTAGGAAGTTGCAGGCACCTTGCAAAGGTAAGTGGGTCCCACTCGTTCTGTTTCACATTCGGTTAACCTTGGGAGGCTTTGCACAACACAGGAAGTTGCTGTTGCTGTAGCACCATTTAACCCAGCTGTATTTGTACCTGGCTCAGCTCTTCCAAAGGACCACACAGCTTTGCACAGGGAAGAAGGTGGTGGTGAAGGAATCTCCTCTTCCTTTTAATTTCACCTGGCCAAGGTCAATCAGCCTTGTCCTTAAAGGGGCGGCACTTCCTGTGAGAGGTGGAGGATCTGTTGGACCAGGCATAGGCAAACTCGGCCCTCCAGATGTTTTGGGACTACAACTCCCATCATCCCTAGCTAACAGGAGCAGTGGTCAGGGTTGAGGGGCATTGTAGTCCCAAAACATCTGGAGGGCCGAGTTTGCCTGTGCCTGTGTTGGACTATTCTTGGGATGGTGTGGGATGAACTTTAGATAGTCTTGAAGCCCAGCTGCATATTAGGGGCCTCTTCCTCTCCACTAGGGGACCCAGGTGGCGCTGTGTGGGTTAAACCACAGAGCCTAGGGCTTGGCTGATCAGAAGGTGGTGCCGGTTCGAATCCCTGCCGGGGTGGCTCCCGTGCCGTCCCAGCTCCTGCCCACCTAGCAGCAGTTCGAAAAAGCACGTCAATAGTAGTAGATAATATAGGGCTCCAGCGGGAAGGTAAACGGCGTTTCCGTGCGCTGCTCTGGTTCGCCAGAAGCGGCGGCTTGTCATGCTGGCCACATGACCCGTGAAGCTGTCTGCGGACAAACGCCGGATTTTTTTAGAGCGAGATGAGCGCCGCAACAAGTGTGCCTTTGCCCAAAAAAGGTTGAAAAACACTGCACTAAGCAGCCTGCAAGGCAGGAAGGATGGAGTGTGACCTACAGTACAAAAATGACCCAAATTGTGCTGGTTTTCTGTCCCTGTGGGACGGGCTTCTTGGTGTTCTCCTTCCTTCCTTCCTTCCTTCCTTCCTTCCTTCCTTCCTTCCTTGCTTTTTCTGTCCATTTTTTTTCTTTTTTCCTGCCACTGTGATTATTAATCTGTCCAGATAAAGGGATACATCATTATGATATACTCTCTCTTTTTCTCTATCTCCAGGAGCAAGGAGGTCAAGTTTAAAAACGTAGCCACTTTCCCTCCAAAACTAAAATGGAAAACTTGGGAATTTTGGGACATCACTGCCATTTTGCAGAAGTTCACAGAGAAATTCAAAGGTATCGGACGGGTTTTGGGTGGGGAATCAGCTGCCAAGCAAGGTGGGGGGAGGGTGGAATTGGCGTGGGAACGAGGCTTTGTAGGAGATTCTCTCAGATGCAGGGGAGCTCAGGCAACAGTGAGGAGGCCATATTTTATTTCTACCAGGAGCCCAGCTTCCTGCCTGTAGGAAGTAGCTGCTTTAGGGCCATTGCTGCCGAGCAGCAGAGGAGCACAGAGAATGCCTAAGGAAGTTTGGATTCTTCTCTCCTATCAGCCCCTTGGTGAGAGAAAGAAGGCCCTGCATTGTCAGCTAGGAACCTGGAAAAGGCAGAGTTACAAAGCCATAACACACACATACACCTTAAGCAGACTCGAATGGAAGGTGACTGGATTTCATAGGCAAACCAGGATCCATCCTGTAGGCTTTTGGTGTTGGAAGGCACCCAAAAGCAACGTTCAGTTGAATACTTATTTATCCATTTAATTTCCTTTATGAATCGCTTCTCTCATAAAGCTTTCCCAGAGTGAAAAACATAGAGAGACTGGGTGATCCACGCCTCCCCTTGTTCTGCTTTTGTTGTGGAGTCTCCTTCTTTGGAGGTCTTTAAGCAGAGGCTTGACAGCCATCTGTCAGGAATGCTTTGATGGTGTTTCCTGCTTGGCAGGGGGTTGGACTGGATGGCCCTTGTGGTCTCTTCCAACTCTAGGATTCTATGATTCGTCACCCTCCTGGGGGAAAAACCTGCTCTTTAGTGCTCAATTGGAGCTAACAGGAATTTGGGTTTTCCCCAGATTGCCATTTGTTCTGATGTATCACGGGGGAGCAGGTTTTCCATTGGAAAGGAGCAGGGCAAGGGGGAAACTCCTTGGACCCATGCTTTCTAGGACTTGTGCTTTCTAGGAAAACCCAGCCAGATGAGTGGGGTGTAAATAATAAAATCATTATCGTCGCCGTCGTCATCTTGGAGGCCATATAACCCACACAATGCTGTGTTCAACAAAGCAGGACACGGCTACAGCAGCATCCCATATTCAAACATATTTGAATACCTCCAGTGAAGGCGACCCCACTGAAATGGCAAGGCGACCACTTCTTCCAAGCCAACCCTGTATATAGCCTAGTAGCAGAGGAAAACCAGCCCTAAATTATCAGTGGGATTTCTCTTTATCTCCTTCCTGGGCAAGGATTTAAGTGCCGTATATTCTGGCGTATAAGGCTACTTTTTAATCCAGGAAAATCTTCTCAAAAGTCGGGGGTCGTCTTATACGCCGGGTGGAGAATCTGCGGTCGAGTATATCTCAAACTCTATATTTTAACTGGAAAAGTTGGGGGTCGTCTTATACGCCCAGTCGTCTTATACGCCGGAAAATACGGTGGGAAGTTTGTGTGTTTCGGAAGGGGCATGCCTTGAGCTGTAGGTATGATGGAGGGTAGGAGACCCAGACTCTGTCAAACTTGCCACTTTCCAAGGCCATCTCTTCCTCCTCCACCAAGCAGTTTCTCCTGATGTCCAGCCAAAATCTGCTTTCTTGTAATTCCATCTTACTGATTTTGGTCCTTTCCCCTGTAGAGTTCCAGGTTTACTAGTTAGCAGCGAGTACCGTGGTGTGAGTAGCTAATTAAAAAAAAATACAGAAATAGCAAGCGTTACATGTAGCCCTCCCTGGGAAACAAAACACAAGAGGCCTCTGTATTTCAAAGAGTCAGGATGCATCCTTAAAGTCTGGCAGCTCAGTCCATGGAGCCTGAAGCTCTAATCTCAGGGTCATGGGTTCGAGCCCCACCTTAGGCAAAAAGATTCCTGCATTGCAGGGAGTTGGACCAAACCATCATTTCCCAACCTTGGGTCTCCAGCTGTTTTTGGACTACAATTCCCATCATTCCTGACTACTGGTCCTGTTAGCTAGTGATGATGGGAGTTGGAGTCCAAAAACCTCCAACTTGATTCTATAATTCTGGAAGTGTTGGAAGTGCTAGTCCAGCCCCCTGCTGGTACACAAAACCTATTGTTACCACATTCCCGATAGGTGGCCCTGCAGCCTTTGCTTAAAAGCCCTCTTAACAAAAGGGGGGTGTCTGTTGGTTACAGGTTTTTTACACATGGGGTGGTTTTCTGTGCATTTGAAGCACTCCTGAATCTCGCTCCCCCGTTTTCTTCTACAGGCAATCTGATATCTGGATATTCACTGCGTAAAGGTAAATTTCAGGCAGCAAAAGCATTGAGGTACCTCTCGGTAGCCGGCCACCTGTTTCTTTGTTCACTCACTTTAAATCCAGGGTGGGAAACTGGATCGAGATGTAGCCAACCCCCTGTGAGCCACTTTGATGAGTGGGTAGTGTCAATAAATGCTGTGTTTTCCTACAAGGAGGTCAAGGTGGTGTTCTTCCCATTTTTATCCTCGCAACACTGTGAGGTAGGTTAGACTTAAAGAGAGGAGTAGTATTAGTAGTTTTATTATTTGGATTTAGATTCCAAATAATAAAACAGGGACTTATGCCCACAGGTGGTGGGGCTGTAAATATGTATAATTTTTTTTGGCAAAGGGTATTTAAGGAGATAACAGAAATCACTGAGTTAAAGCTGACTGAAAGTCCAGAGGTAGCATTATTCTCAATTTACGATGGAGTGGAAGGTTCGCAGTTATGAGGGCCTTGCTCACAAATTTATTGACAGCTGCACGAATCATGCAAAAGCCAACAGAGAAACACGGTAACGAAAGCCCAATATAAAATACACAAAACTGTGAAAGACACTACAATATGAACTACGAGAATATTATGAAAATATTTAATCTAGAAATTATTTATACAGTGGTGCCCCGCTAGACGAAAATAATTCGTTCTGCGAATATTTTCGTCTAGCGGTCTAGCGGTTTTTTCATCTAGCGAAGCGGCAATGTAAACCGTGGTTTTCGCTAGACGGAAAAAAAAGACGAAAAAAATTGTCTTGCGAGGCAGCCCCATAGACTTTTTCGTCTTGCGGGGCAGCCTTCCGCTAGACGAATGCCTTCGTCTAGCGAGTTTTTTTAGCGAGGCCTTCGTCTAGCGAGTTTTTTGTCTAGCGAGGCATTCGTCTAGCGGGGCACCACTGTATCAACAAATAGACTGAAATCACATAAAACATGTATGCAAGTATCTTCTCGAAGGCATGATCTATGGCTTATTATCCAAATGATCAGCTCTGAAGGTGCCATATTTATATACTGTAAAGTGATAGCGCAAATTTGTCATAAAGAGCGTTATAAAGAGGTGTGGGATGTAGCTAATAATGATAAATTAACGTGCTATATGCAGGAGAAATGATTTCAAGGAGATATGGAGGGTGTTTGTAGAATTTGTACTGTTAAAACGGAAAGGGGTCAAACCATCGCAAGAGGTGTTGTAATTTTGGGAGGTTGGATAGTTACAATGGAATGATCTCAGTTGTGGGGTGCACATTTTAATTCTTATTTAGGATTATTACACTCTCTCTCTCTCTCTGTTTGTGTGTGTGTGTGTGTGTGTGTGTGTGTGTGTGTGTATATATATAAAAATATTTTTACTCTTGGCGGCTTCTGACAGATATAAAAACATATTAAAACATCAAACATTAAGAATCGTACTCCCTATACAGGGCTGCCTTCAGATGTCTTCTAAAAGCTGAAATAGTTATTTATCTCCTTGACATCTGATGGGAGGGCATTCCACAGGGCAGGTGCCACTACTGAGAAGGCTCTCTGCCTGGTTCCCTGTAACTTCAATTCCTGTTTTATGGCTGAGTGGAGATCTGAAACCTGGCATCTGCAGACACAGTCCAGCGCACTGACCATTACACCACAGCAGATAGATGTCTGTTCCTTCCTGGTCAGTCCCTTGGGACCTCTCTTCTAAATGCATGTTGTGAACATGGCCTAGGGTAGCGTCGCACGCTTGCCAGGCTGCTCTGCTTGGAATCTGATCTCCTCCTTTCTCTTCCGCAGTGAAAGTGTCTCTGAACCCAGCCACGGCTCATCCTCGGCTCGTCGTATCCGAGGACCTGAGAAGTTTGGCGCTGGCAGAAAGGCCGCAGGCCCTTCCTCTCGGTGTTGGCCGGTTTGAGTGCTGGCCGTGTGCTCAGTGCCGGGAGTCCTTCAGCTCTGGCCGAAGCTACTGGGAAGTTGAAGTGAGGAATGAGGGCGCCTGGGCTCTGGGCATCTCGAAACCGCTTGTGGCGGTCAGGAAAGACTCCCACCCTTCCCCAGAAGCCGGTGTCTGGGCTATTGGGAGGTGGGAGGGCCAATACAGGGCCGTCGTCCCTCCGCATTACCCTTTCCTGTATCCGAGCAGGGAGCCCCAACGGATACGAGTGGCCCTAAATCTGGATGCTCAACAGGTGGCGTTTTTTGACGCTGAGGCGGCAAGCCTGCTCCATACTTTCTCCTTAGCCGAATCCTCATCCGACACCTTCTGCCCCTTCTTTTGGATATGGAAGAAGTCCCACCTCCAACTCTGCCCATGAGAAAGGGGCGCAGCCTCTGTTGTTAATCTATTTTCTGCTCCTTCCCTCCAGCTTCTCCCATTGGAAACTAACAACAAACCTCCAAACCAAAAGGCTGAACATTCTTCCGGTCTCTAAGCTTCTCTTTACCACTTTCACAAAACAGAAGCTGCCTCTCTTTGATATCAGTGTAAATGCTTTTTAATGTTTGATTTTATCTTACAGAATGAGCAGCCTTGGGGTTTGTTTGTTTTTAGAACCATGAAAGTGTGTGTGTGTGTGTGTGTGTGTTTGTAATGTATATGTATGTAGATAGATATATGTACATGTACATGTATTAACACACAAATAAAACGAATAAAGTATTGTTACTCCCAAGTTGGCCTGAGCTTTATTTGTTGTGGAAAGTCCAGGATCTGAAGCATCTGCTGCTGCTTTTCTGTGGCTAAACGTTTTTGACTGTAAGAGCTGTTTGACAGTGGCGCAGTCTCCCTTGGTATACAAGGGAGAAACGTGCTAAGAGGAAGGCACGCTTGGCAAATCCACACCGTCATCAACTCCCGCCCGGGAACCAATGTCCCCACTGTGGAAGGATGTGTGGATCCAGAATTGGCCTCCACAGTCACTGTTAAAACCATGTTTATGGAAGACAAGCTTACTCGGCTACGAGTGATCGCCAAAGAAGAAGAAGAGTTTGGATTTGATATCCCGCTTTATCACTACCCGAAGGAGTCTCAAAGCGGCTAACATTCTCCTTTCCCTTCCTCCCCCACAACAAACACTCTGTGAGGTGAGTGGGGCTGAGAGACTTCAAAGAAGTGTGACTAGCCCAAGGTCACCCAGCAGCTGCATGTGGAGGAGCGGAGACGCAAACCCGGTTCCCCAGATTACGAGTCTACCGCTCTTAACCACTACACCACACTGGCTCTAGAAGAAGACAATAGCCAATTTTCCCACTTGCAGCTGACAGAGGGAGACCACCTCTGGCACTGAATGCAGTGCAGAACCATCATGGCTAGTAGCTTTATAGACAGCTTTATCTAATAACCCCTATTCAAAACATCTGAGTGGATAGCCATCTCAGGCAATCCCTGTTTTGTACAGGGGTTAAGTTCCGGATCCCACCACGTGTGTCAGTGGAAGACACGTAAGCCTGTTCTGCCCCTTTCCGTTGCATCTTTACGATGTTTTGGGGCTGCTTTCAGGTTCAGCGCCATGTGTGATCGTGCATCATTCGGACTTGCCTAAATTGGTTGTTGCCTGTGCTACATCTTCTGGTAGTGAATGTTCATAGTTTAACTGCTGTATGAATAAGTACTCTCTTTTGCCTGACCTTAGTCCTCTAATGTTTGGCTTCATTTGATGCCCATGAGTTCCAATATTATTGTTTTCACTTATTTAATTTGTAAATCGCCCTTTGTCCGAAGATCTCAAGGCAGCTCAAAGCATGTTCAACACGCCTGATTTTGCACACACCTTCCATTTCCCCATAGCTCCTCCTGCCTTTCTTTCTAACCTAAAAAGGCCCAGATGTTGCCATTTCCTTCCTAGGGGAGTTGTCCCAGCTCCGTGATCATTTTGGTTGCCCAAAACTATCCCTGTACCTTGAGCACAGGGAGCACCGTACATCAGGTGCTGTCACGTGTACACACATATATACAGACGAACACACAAACACGTGCACACAGCTCCTCCTCCTTGGGGAATCACAGTAGATCAGCTGAGCGGGGAGGGGATATAATGTACATCCAATCTGTCCCCTCCCTCCCCCCTCCCAATAAATAAATTGCTGGGATCTGGTGGGTGTGTGGCAGAAAATACTCCCGGGAGCCACTCCTGGTTTAAATGAACCTAAGAAAAGGTTCCTGACAAATAGAAGGGGAAGAAATGGAGGCAGTGAGAGATTTTACTTTCTTGGGCTCCATGATCACTGCAGATGGTGACAGCAGTCACAAAATTAAAAGACGCCTGCTTCTTGGGAGGAAAGCAATGACAAACCTAGACAGCATCTTAAAAAGCAGAGACATCACCTTGCCGACAAAGGTCCGTATAGTTAAAGCTATGGTTTTCCCAGTAGTAATGTATGGAAGTGAGAGCTGGACCATAAAGAAGGCTGATCGCCGAAGAATTGATGCTTTTGAATTATGGTGCTGGAGGAGACTCTTGAGAGTCCCATGGACTGCAAGAAGATCAAACTTATCCATCCTTAAAGAAATCAGCCCTGAGTGCTCACTGGAAGGACAGATCCTGAAGTTGAGGCTCCAGTACTTTGGCCACCTCATGAGAAGAGAAGACTCCCTAGAAAAGACCCTGATGTTGGGAAAGATGGAGGGCACAAGGAGAAGGGGACGACAGAGGATGAGATGGTTGGACAGTGTTCTCGAAGCGACTAGCATGAGTTTGGCCAAACTGCGGGAGGCAGTGGAAGATAGGCGTGCCTGGCATGCTCTGGTCCATGGGGTCACGAAGAGTCGGACAGGACTGAGCAACAACAACAACAACAACAAAGATAAGATAAAGGCTGTTTCTGGAGGAAAGGGATCCACCCTTCCCTCTTAGCCTAGGCGTGAGCAAAAACATCCAGCTAAGGCACACCCCTCCGCCCATTGCCGCTCCTCGCTCAGCCAGTCCCCGAGGAGATTCCGGGAAACGGAATGCAAAGTCATTGCATCTGCGATCAGAAGCGAAAGCTGTCCTTGTTTCGCTCCCGGGCGAGGCAGCCATGGACCACCCGGGCGGGGCTCCCATCCGGGCGCTGTGCTTGGAAGCGACCTGCTCCATCTGCCTGGAGTTCTTCAAGGACCCGGTGATCCTCGACTGCGGGCACAATTTCTGCCAGGGCTGCCTGGCCCAGTGCTGGGGGGAGGAGGAGGGCAAAAGCGTCTCTTGCCCCCAGTGTAGGGAAGCGGTCCCGCGAAAAAGCCCCCGGCCCAACTGGCAGCTGGCGAGCATGACAGAAATACTCCGGAGGCTGGAGGAAGAAGGGAACGGAGCAGAAGCCAAGGGGGGGATTTTGTGCCAGAAGCACCGGGAGCCCCTGAAGCTCTTCTGCAAGGAGGATCAGGCCCCCATCTGTGTGGTGTGCGACAAGTCCAAGGAGCACCGAGACCACCGGGTGATTCCCATAGAAGAGGTGACCCACCAGGTAGGAAATCACTGCTGTGGGGACATTATGGGGCAGTGACTTTGTTTTTCTTGGGATGGATCTGTGCGGGTTCACTACGGCGCGGAAACGTACTTCAATGGGATCGTAAAGTGGTAGGGGACCTCAAAGGTCATCCATTCCAGCCCATGGCTGCCGCTGCAGGAAATCCACGCCTACAACATCCCTGATAGGTGGGCGTGCAATTCCTGTCCTCTGGAGCAGCTTTCCCCGAACTGGTGCATGCCAGGGGTTTGGGACTACAACCCCCAGGAGTTCCAGCCAGTCAGGGATGATGGGATTTGTAGTACATTTGGAGGGTGTCGGGGTGGCTACTGTGGCAGGACAGGAAGCAAGTTTGCTCCATCATCTATGTGGCAGGACTTCAGATATTTGAAAAGAGGCTGCCCTATTGCCATATAATCAGCTCTTCTCTAGGCTAAACATATCCCTTTTTGCGTTTATATTTATTTTATCACATCGGCACTCTGTTTTTCCTCCAATAAGTTGAAGAAGCTGCAGTTCTCTTCATAGTGAGCGCTGGGAATTGTAGGTCTGGGAGTAGAATATGGGGTCTCTTGACAACTCACAGCACCCCTTAACAAACTACATCTCCCAGAGTTCTCTGGGGGAAGCCATGCCTGTTTAAAGAGGTATCACAATGCTTTAACATGTACACTGTCAGTGCTGGGCCTTGGCTGCACTCCAGCAGGGCTCTTACGGCGTTTGTCAACATTGCTATGTTCATCATCAGCTTTTTAACATTCAGTACGCCACGCACAGCCCTACACAGATCTACTCAGAGGTAAGTCCCCCTGGTTTCAATGGGGATCACTCCCAGATAAATGAACACAAGACTGCAGCTTTATTCTCATTCTTCCTGGAAGAATTTGTATTGCTTCATTGGACTCGGTTTGCGGTTATAATCTAAGAGTGCGTGCCGTTTTCCTTCCATTCACAAACTTTGGTTGAAGCTGCTCTCTTATAGAGTATAATTCTTCAAAAGAAAACAAAGAGAAATGTTCAGGTGTCCATCTGTGAAAAGAAACACCATGGGCATACCCAGGGGGGGCAGCTGCCCCCCCCCAAAGCAAAAAAAAAAAAATTAAATGGTTATCGGCAGCCTAAAAGGAAAAAAAAGCTCAAGACTGGTCTTTCTCCCCCTCCCAAAATCTCAATAACAATTGAGCTCTTCCGCTCTTGCGCCACTGTGTGTGTGTGTGTGTGTGTGTGTGTGTGTGTGTTGCGCCGGCTGTTTCCCCCTCCCTCATGCCGACAAAGAGCTGGCGTGCCTATCAGAGACCGGATCCTAGCCTGCACCCTGCTTGGTCAAATGGGGATGCAGGCTGAGACTTGGGCAGTGTCAGGGGGCGAATTCATCGTTGCCGGGATTCATCGTTGCAAGGGAGCTTGGCAAACTGAGTTCCCTTGCATGGTGAGTAGTTCCTTTGCGAGGACTGAGGATCCTGGGAAACTGAGTTTTTCAGCCATTTGGGGCTTTCTGTTTGGGGGGGGAGTTTTTCTGTTTTTTGAAGCTGTTTTTGTTTTTTGAAGCTGTTTTTGTTTTTGAACCTGAACGACCATGGCTCCCCCCCCCCTAGTTTTGATCCTGGGTACGCCCCTGTGAAACACCCCTCTTTTTTTGCTTATTTCCCCCATAGTTTCTCCTCTCTCGTTTACTCATTTGTGAACATTGAAATGGGAGAAGGTTCAGCGTAACCCTAGTTGTTGTAATAAATACATAAGTGCACATTGTGCCTGGGTCTCCAGTTACGTGTGGCACAAAAGATGCAACTTGCAAATAAAATGCTTATCATACCTTCTGAAATACCCATTTGAGCAGAGAAGACGTGAGGTGGCGAAAGAGCTCCCTGATTTATCCAAGGCGAAATATGGAGGACAGGTTGCTAGTCCTGCAGTCATATCAGACATGGCTTCCAAAGGAAATTAATCAGTGGCATCAATAATTCCCCATATAAATATTCTTTCTTTCTTTTTTTTCCTTTTTGCTTCTCAAGGAAAAGTCTGAGCTGAAGTGTTTGGAAAAAGAGAGAGAAATTCTTGCGGATCGGAAACTAGCTGAAGAACTGAGAAGCAAAGAATGTCTGGTAAGTGCTTATTCTTAAGGTACGACCTTCACCAAGCTAGAGCAGATGTTTTTGGACTACAACTCCCATCAGCCCCAGCCTGCATGGCCAGGAGTCAGGGATTGTGGCAGATGTAGTATAAACGGGATGTGGGTGGCGCTGTGGGTTAAACCACAGAGCCTAGGGCTTGCTGATCAGAAGGTCGGCGGTTTGAATCCCCGCAACGGGGTGAGCTCCCGTTGCTCGGTC
Organism: Lacerta viridis; assembly: GCA_900245905.1. Classification (NCBI taxonomy): domain Eukaryota; kingdom Metazoa; phylum Chordata; class Lepidosauria; order Squamata; family Lacertidae; genus Lacerta; species Lacerta viridis. Next base: position 85,707 of record OFHU01003670.1, on the reverse strand, counting down.
CCAGCTCCTGCCCACCTAGCAGTTCGAAAGCACATCAAAGTGCAAGTAGATAAATAGGTACCACTCTGGCAGGAAGGTAAATGGCGTTTCCATGTGCTGTTCTGGTTCGCCAGAAGCAGCTTAGTCATGCTGGCCACATGACCCAGAAACTGTACGCCAGCTTCCTCAGCCATTAACGTGAGATGAGCGCCACAACCCCAGAGTCAGACACGATTGGACCTAATGGTCAGGGGTCCCTTTGCCTTTACCTAGTATAAAAAAACAACATATTGAGGACAGGGACAGATTGTAGTCTTTGCCTAGAAGACTTGTCATGCCCCCAAAAGACATCTCAATGTTAGGCTGACTGGTGTTTCCAGGCTAGCCTCTAGCTGAAGAGTCAAGTGTTGACTACGAGCCACTGGCACATTTGCAGACATCTTTGTAACGCAGAGTTGGTCTGCTGATGGGCCTGGTGCCAGAGACGCCTGTTCCCCATAGAGCACATCCTTGGGGATCCTGCCATCTTCCATTCTATAGATATCACCAAGCCAGTGTAGATATCACTGAGTGCAAACATGCCGTGGATGTGGGCTTGGGAGAGCACATATTTGTTTGGAATTCATCCTGCCACACCGTGCTCAAAATCATCCTGACGGAGCACATGTGGAAGGCCTTGAGATGTTTCTCCTACGCCACTTGGGAATGACAGGAGGGAAGAGGGTTGGTGCCCCCAGGCCCTGTTTGCGGGCTTCCTGTAGGCTTCCTGTAGGCATCCACCCCCAACGTTCTGCCCGGACACTGAGGTCCAGTGCCGAGGGCCTTCTGGCGGTTCCCTCACTGCGAGAAGCCAAGTTACAGGGAACCAGGCAGAGGGCCTTCTCGGTAGTGGCACCCGCCCTGTGGAACGCCCTCCCACCAGATGTCAAAGAGAAAAACAACTACCAGACTTTTAGAAGACATCTGAAGGCAGCCCTGTTTAGGGAAGCTTTTAATGTTTAATAGATTATTGTATTTTAATATTCTGTTGGAAGCCGCCCAGAGTGGCTGGGGAAACTCAGCCAGATGGGTGAGGTATAAATAATAAATTGTTGTTGTTGTTGTTTATCTGGCTAGCCACTGAGGTAAACAGGAAGCTGCACCACTTGGCTAACCCAGCAGGGCTTTCCTCGTCTTCTTCTCTTCAGGAGTTATATACCTATAGGTAGGAACCAGCCCCACCGCTGACAATTTCTGTGTTTCCCTCCCCGCCAGATGGAATTAGAAATGGAGAAGCAGAGGGTCGTGTCTGCCTTTGAGCGAATGTACAACTTCCTGGAAGAAATGGAGCTCCACAGGCTGGCCAAGCTCGAAGGCCTGAAGAAAGAGGTTGAAGTGACCCAGAAGGAGAACCTCGCCAGACTCACAGAAGAGATTTCCCATCTCAGTAACCTGATCACTGAAGTGGAGAGGAACTGCCAGCAGCCGGAAAATGAATTTCCACAGGTGAGTCTGAGTTTGGCTCCAGAATAGAAACGTCTTCTCATTTTGCCCCTATTGGATAAGCCCAGATCATGTCCACCTTCGCTCTTCAAATGATACATGTACTCGCTTCCGTTACCCATATATGATTTCCTTGATGATTTTTCTCTCCAACCCCCCAACCCCCCGGTCTTCTGTTAAATTGTGCCTTTATAGTGGTTGTTTATATCACCATTTATAGTATTCTGCTTTTAAACAATCGTAGAGAACTTTCAAAAATGTTTTTAATGTGGGGGAAAAACTGAAGGGAGATTTGGGGCACGGCGCTCCATAATATCGCACTTTGCACACAACCCCTTCTGCTTCCAGCTGGCAGAATTTGCACACACAGCCCAAGCATGATACTCAAGAGAAGACTGTTCACATGACAAGTAATCCCAAAGAGGATTAATCCCTGCTTTTTACAAACCAAGATAAAAAGACCAGACCATTCCCAACTGCCATTACAAGAAAGGGGAAGTCTTATTGAATCATAAGATTAGAAATAAAGTTGACACAAATGTGGGGAGTGGCAGTTCATTTTCAAGGCAGAAGGAAAAAAAACATTAATTCCCAGCCGAATTGCAAGCAATCCAGCCTGTGTTGTGCTTGTGCAGCTGAACAGAGAACTCTTTCTCCCCTTCTTCCCATGCTCTCAGGACATCAAAAAGGTTTTGAGCAGGTAAGTGGCACTTTCTCACTCCTTGTGTCATAGAACCATAGAATTGTAGAGTTGGAAGGGACCCTGTGGGTCATCTAGTCCAACCCCCTGCAATGCAGGAATCTTTTGCCTAAAATTAATAAGGGTCTCGCGCTCTACCAACCGAGCCATCCCAGGTATTGTCGTAGAATCAGAGAGTGGGAAGGCGCTTCCTAGGCCACCTAGTTTCAACCCCGTGTTTGATGCTGTCGAGAACAGTGCTTTTTTCTGGGGGGATGCAGGGGTGCGCATACCCCTAAACATTTTGTGAATCTTTGTACTTTTGTCCATTTACTGTATTTATTTTCCCCCGATTTGAACTATAAAATGGTGATTTTCTTGAGTCAAAATGAGAGTTACCCCTAAACATTTTTTAAGAAAAAAAAAGCACTGGCCAAGAATATTTTGATAGGAGAGGAAGGGGGACTTTTGGCCAATCCCAGCACAAAGCCAAATGCAAAAAGTTCATTACTTAGATAAAAATAAATCAAGTGCAGAGGTTTAGAGTGGGTCTAGCTTGGCAGCAGTACACGTGAAAAGGATCTTGGGATTGTAAATCCCTGAAAAGGATCTTGGGGTCATAATCGATCACAAACTGAGTCAATGATGGAGACGAGGGCTGGGCGATATCAAAATGCGAAGCCAGCTAATGCCTCCATCCTTATTTCAGACATCATGATATATCGCGATGTTTAGCTGCTGATATATCACAATGCTGAAAACCAGATATTGCCCAGCCCTAATGGATACCTCTGTGTAACAAAGAAATAACAACAACAACAACAACAACAACAACAACAACAACAATAATCATCCCGCCCTCTGAATGCAAGTTTCCCATCTTCTACACTAGGGATGGCTGTCTGGCCCTCTCTCCAAGCCACACTTCTTGCTGGGTGTGCTTTGCACCCCAAATGTTTTTGCCTTGCTGGAACATGTCTTTGCACTCTGATCATGCCTCTTGATTTTGTGGAGGGAGGAGAAAGAGGTGGGTGTTGTACCTGTGTGCAAAAATGAGCCTACTGCACCACACCACCCACTTTTGTCTTTGACCCTGACCAACGTTGGAAAGTTGCTCCCGGACTCCGTTCTCCACCCTGGGATTTCCAGCAACAGAGATATCTCCACGGGGCTCTTGGGAATCTGTGAACCATTTTGTGGGGCGTGTCTGGTGGAGAAGATGTCTCCTTAGGTTTCAGAGGAGCTCCATATGGGGCGAACCAGGGAATGGATCCGTCTCCTCAGGATAGCTCTCCTCAGAGGAGTTTGCCTGGCAAGGGGCCATGGCTGACTTCTCCGTTTTACCTGCTTCCCCTGCAGATATGAGAAAGGGCAAGCGGGACAGCTGGTGGACCTTTCTCCAGGACTGGAAGAGAAGTTCAGGATTTACTCTCAGACGAATTCCGCTCTGGAAGAAGCTATGGAGAAATATAAAGGTATTGGTGGTGGTCACAGGATCTGAGGGGAGGGGCTGGGTATAGACCTTTGAGAGGCTCCCAGCTCTGGGCTGGATGTGAGGAAAGAGAGGCCCTTGATGAAGAGAAAGTGGTTCTGCTTCTGTGGTTCCTCCAGACGTCTGAACTGATGTCCCAATAAATATTGTCCCTTCCGTTCCATCCCACTTTGGTGGGTCTTTTGAGGAGCTTGGATTAAAGGCAAGCTGGTCGCTTTCCTCACAAAATAATCTGTGGGCAGCAGGGTGGAAGAATCTTGTCTCCCACTATATATATCATACAGTGGTACCTCGGGTTATGTACTTAATTGGTTCCAGGTCGCTGTACGTAACCCGAAAAGTAGGTAACCCGAAAAATGCGGCATGCGCAAACAAAAAAAAAAACCTGAAAAACCGCTTCTGCGCATGCACTAATTGCAAGCGCTTCGGGTTGCGCTTCCAGGTTAGTGGAGTTCGTAACCCGAAAAGTTCGCAACCTGAAGCGTACGTAACCCGAGGTACGACTGTATCTGTTTCTGAGGCGAAGGAATGTATCTTGATGTAATTGTTCTCTTGAAAGGTGGGGCAAGAAAGAGCCTGTGCCAACTTAAAGAACAAAAGATATATTTATTATGGCGCACGATTTTGTGGTTCTTCAGTCCATGAAAGCTTCGGCCAGAATAAATAAACGGGTTAGTCTGCAAGGTGCCACAGGACTCTTTCAATGCTTTACATACATAATTTTTGTGTAAGTGAAACTCTTGTATGGTTTTTAGTTCTTTTTCCCCCCCTCTCTCACGCATGAATTTACACATTGCTATCTACAGTATATGGTGGTCTGAGTAAATTTGTCATCCTTTTCTCCACATGGCAGAATCTCTGGAGGAAGCAGTGAACAAAGGTAGTTTTCTGGGAATGTATGGGAAGGGAAAATTTGATGGGAGATGGTGCTTGAGCATAGCTGTCAACTTTTCCCTTTTCTTACGAGGAATCCTATTTGGAATAAGGGAATTTCCCTTTAAATAAGGGAAAAGTTGACGGCTATGTGCTTGAGAGAGAGGTTGCTTCCACACTAGAACATGGGCTGTGGTTCTCCTTTTCCAGAAGTGAAACTATTATTTGTTCCTCATGGCCAGTTCTATAATGCTTAAACACAAATAACTCCTGTTCAGCAAAGGTTCCTTGCAACATGAATTAGAAGTTTTCGCTTTGCAAGTTCTGCCTTTTGTTGTTGTTGCCTACTGATTAGTGTGCCTGGGAGATCAGAGATTAATTGTTTATTAGCTGGCTTCTGTTACTCATCAAATAGTTGTTTTAGAAATCCAGATTCCTTGCACTATCTTTTCTGGTTTTGTTTTGATAGAGAAATAGCAGTATTTCACTGAGAATGGGTGAGAGGGAGAGAGAAGGACTCCTACAGAGAACAGAAATTCTGGGGCGTTTAATCACTAATCCTCCAAACACCCAGAACAAGAAACAATAAAACAAGGAGAACAGGAATCTTTTAATTAAAGTCACACTAATCTTTGAAAGCCTCAAGAGTGCTCTGTCTGTCCATACTGTTTTATCCTAAAAATTATCATAAGAAACCAATGAAAAATTGGGTGTACAACAAAGAAAACACTGGAATGCAACAATTTAGCAATAATGACATGACATAGATTCTCCAAAAAGATTGAATGAACAAAGGATAGTAATTTAAGAAAGGGGGGAAGACCTAGTGTAGAAACAACCAGGGTTAAGAGGTTGCCCTCTCTGATCATGGAAACCACATCTGAGAATTCAAAAAAACCAACAATTAACTAAATGCAGTTCTAATCTAAATTTGAACGTGATCAGTTTAGTGTGAGAGGTTTCACTCCCTCTTGAAACGTTAAATGATAGACCACTATATGTATGATGGTGTCTGATTTAATTTGTCGCTCTTTCTCCTGCACAACAGAGTCTCTGAATCAAGACTTGTACAAAGGTAACTATATGCATAGAACTAAAAATCAAATTAAAAAGGGGGAATCTTTTGATGGGGGAAGGAGGCTCAGCAGCCCCGCATTGAAGTATTTAATTGAGTTGTATCAGGTCAGGTCTGAGGCTCTCTAGGCGCTGTCAGACTCTAACTCCCATCAGCCCCAGCCAGCACCATCAATGCTAAGGCATGATGGGAGTTGTAGTCCAAAACATGGAAGGCATCAGGTTGGAGAATGATATCCCCCAGAGCTTTCAGATGCCCCAGCCAGCATGATTGTAATGACTGGTGGAAGTCCTACAAATGTCCTCGGAGGGCACCAGGTTGTCAAAGTCTGGTCTGGAGAAAGGAGACATTATGAGAAGTGGGGGTGGGGAGGACCGAAGGCTGCGGTGGCCAAAGCAGGCCTCAAGGCCTCTCTTATCTGGCCCCCTCCAGACTCTCCCTAGGCAAACACCTATCACCGGACTTCCCTGAGTGTGTTTGCCTGGCTAGAAGGTATCCGCCAACTGCAGCAGTGCCTCTTGCATGCCTAGATGAAGGTGTGTGTGTGTGGAGGCCTTTGGTTTTTGCATGGCTGGAATGTCACCAAGTGTGGAGGTCAGAGTTGCATCTGCCCACTTTCCCATTTGACCCCGCCCACCACTGGCCTCTGGAAGGTTGCCCAGGATGAAATGTGGCCCTCGGAAGCTGAAAAAGGTTCCCCAGATCCACTCTAGCCTCTGAGACTAGTCTTTCCCAAGGATTTAATACACCCTGCTATCTATCTATCTATCTATCTATCTATCTATCTATCTATCTATCTATCTACCTTCCCCTCTGCAGTGAATTTCACTCTGGATCCAGACACCGCAAACCCCTTCCTCATCCTTTCCGAGGACCTGAAAAGCGTGAGAAGAGGGAGCCGATACCAATCCGTGCCCGACAACCCTGAGAGATTCGACATCATGATGAGCGTGCTGGGCCGCGAGAGATTTGCTTCGGGGAGGCACTGGTGGGAGGTGGAGGTGGAGGAGAATCTGGGGCGGTGGGCCGTGGGGGTTGCGAGAGAGTCCGTGAGGAGGAAGGGGCAGGTCCGCATAAGCCCCGACGAGGGGTTCTGGGCTGTGGGGAAGTCGTTCCACAACAACCACGACTTATCCTCCCCTTGCCAAATTCTGGCTTTCACATCCCCAAAGCCAACCCCATTGATCTTGAGGCGTAATAAACTCAGGAAGATCCGAGTCTCCCTGAGCTACGAAGAAGGTCGTGTGGAGTTCTTCGACGTCGATTCGGACGACCTGATCTTCACTTTCCAGCTGGCCTCGTTCTCTGGGGAGAAGATCCTCCCCTTTTTCCGGGTGTGGAGAGGGGTCAGGTTGAAGTGCTGAATTCTAAGGGGCGAATCTTCCCCCATCTCAGCTACAATAACTTCCACCATCCTGGAAGGGGGTGACGTTCTAGCGCTTTCTCTACACCCAGGCAAGGAGCTTACGGTCTTAGTGGCTTCCCAACAGTAATGGTGTCTCCCAGTCCCAGATCTTAAACAACTCCGATCGGCGATGAGAGAAAACAGAATCAATGCAAAAACATAAACGAAACAAGTGGGATTAGAGACTCCTTACACTGGGCATGGGGAACCAGTGGCCCCCCAGAGGGTGCTGGGCTCCAACTTCCCTCAGCCTCAGTTAGCATGGTGAATGGTGAGGGATTGTGGGAAGTTGTAGTCCCAGCAACTGGAGGGCCACAACCTCCCCAATCCTGCCCTACAGTTTCAGTGCTGGCTGTTATTTAAAACCCTTTCTTCCCCCAGCTACATTGTTCAAAATATATTTTTGGCAGGGCTTTAGAAGACACACAAAAGGGGGGGGGAATTCAGCTATGGTGGACTTCTGTTTATTAATGATTCCACCATAAGGCGGCTTGTGTGGGATTTGTAGTAGTCGCCCACATGAGCACGATCAGATGCAGAGCTGCTTGGCCTCAACTCGTGCCCTGCAGTTACTGCAGCTCCATCGATTGAATCTTGCCACTCAGGAGTCAAAGCGGGAAAACTTGGTCCTGCTTCTGGAGGGGGAGGTACACCTGCCTCAGCCTAAGATGGGGAATCTCTGCCCCTCTGGACTCCCATCATCCCTTTTATTGCAAATCAGGCTTTGTCGGAGTCCAACGACATTGAGTTCTTCCATTCCCCGCTAGGAATTGAACTGCAGCCAGAAACCAGAAGTGATGAGTGTGAGTGTGGGTGAAGCTTTTTGGTAATAGGGCTTGCCGATCAGAAGGTCAGCGGTTCGAATCCCCATGACGGGGGTGAGCTCCCATTGCTCGGTCCCTGCTCCTGCCAACCTAGCAGTTTGAAAGCACGAAGTGCAAGTAGATAAATAGGTACCGCTCCAGCGGGAAGGTAAACGGCGTTTCCGTGCGCTGCTCTGGTTCGCCAGAAGCGGCTTAGTCATGCTGGCCACATGACCCGGAAGCTGTACGCCGGCTCCCTCGGCCAATAAAGCGAGATGAGCCGTAACCCCAGAGTTGGTGCGACTGGACCTAATGGTCAGGGGTCCCTTTACCTTTACCTTTTTAATGTGCTAAGCTTTCCCAAGGCCATTTTTGTTCTGATGGCAAGTTAGACAGGAGCCCTTGGTGAGCGTAGACGAGGAAAAGGCATAGAGATCAAGTCATTGAGGCGATGGTAGCTTTTTCCCATAGCACAGGGAATGTGGAGACATTTCCATCTGTAAAATCAGAGGTACCTCCGTCTTTGAGATGAACCTTAATTTGCAAACATCTTCTATTTGTGCTGTTTTCTCCTGCGTATCATTGGCATGTTGTTTACAATGCCAAGTCCTATAGCATAACCTAAATAAAAATCGGCTTGGCAAACACTTCTGACAATCTTGAGCTTTTTTCACTTTCTGGTTGTGCTTATCGTGGGGGGGCTGGGGGGCTGGGAGCTGCTTCCCGCAATAGTTTTGCTTCTAATTTTCAGTGGTTTGGAGGCTGGGAATGTAAGTACAATCCCTTGGCAGGAAGGCTGACAGAATATAAGGCATTGTGTACATGGCCAGCCACCTTTAATTAAATGTATAAAACACCACATTTCTCAAAAGTGCAAAGAACTGAAAATAAGAATCTCAGAGAACTGCTGTTTTCTTTTGTACTGCAGTTCCATAATGAAATGCCCAAAACGAAGGCAGGCTCACAAGGGGGGGTCAAGTCACCCCTGCAAGGGGCATTTCCTTAAGACTGCAAACAGTCCCTTCAAAACCCCAGTTCCAAGTCTCTTCTCTCTCACCAGCCAGTAGAAACTGTGTGCTCTGTTTTCTCATCACTGCCTTGCTTGCACATGGCCCACCTCACTATCATGATGATGATGATGATGATTTCAATTTATATACCTCCTTTTATCAAAGGAGAAGTGTATACCTCCTTGTATCTGAAGAAGTGTGCATGCACACGAAAGCTCATACCAAGAACAAACTTAGTTGGTCTCTAAGGTGCTACTGGAAAGAATTTTTTATTTTACTTTCATCAAAAGATCCCAGGGAAGTGTGCAACATTAAAAACACATTACAGAACATCAATGATTAAAAAAAAACATACTGAAAATGATACCGACAGACAGCTTAATACAACCTTTTGTTTTAACCAAGTTGTTTTGACGCCTAAAGCAGAAAACGCCACAAATGCTTTCCCAGGGAGAACAAAAAAAAAAACAACAACCAAAAATAAATAACAGATTCGCTGCCCTTTCATGACGCCCAAAATCAAAGAGCACCTCCCTCTGCATCTGATTGTAAGCAGGAAATCCCCTGCTTTCCTAAAAGAGAAATTCCCTAAGCGACAACAAACAAACACACACACACACACACACACACACCGCTCCCCCCCCCCCTAGTTATATAATTCTTGGTCAAGAAACCTGAAAGTGAAACTGAAAAACTTCAGTTGCTTTGTGCTGTTTTTTCAGTTGCTTTGTGCTGCTCTCAGGGAGTTTCCTCCGCCATCCTGTGTCGGTTTCACAAAGGGAAATGCCAGGCCCTTATTGCACCGAAAAGAGCTTGAGTTAAGAATTGCTGCTGCTGTTTTCCCTTGGGAGACAGATTTGGGGAGAAGCTTGGAAGAGGAGGAGATGGAAATGTGCCAGAATCACCGTGAGCCCCTGAAGCTTTTCTGCAAAGACCATGAATCCCTCATCTGCTTGGTCTGCGACAGAGCCACGGAGCATCGAGGACACAATGTGGTCCCTGCAGAGGAAGCTGCCCCAGGCTACAAGGTAACCGTGACAGAAGTTCAGGGAAGAGACACATGTAGTTGCCAAGCTTTTTGGGGGATGACCCCAAAGAGAGGACATTAGGGGGGGTGAGGCTTCTGTGGGAGAGGAACAGAACCTCTGTTGTTGTTGTTGTTGTTGTTGTTGTTGTTGTTGTTGTTGTTGTTGTTGTTGTTGTTATTATTAGAACCTCTGTTAATTGAGTACTTTCAATGCTTTTCGATAATTTTGGTAGATCTAGGCCCACGGATGCAGCCAAGTGAGTCAGTAAATGACTGTGGAGGCCAGTTCTGGATCCACACATCCTTCCACAGTGGGGACCTAGGTTTCCGGGCGGGAGCTGATCACGGCGAGGGTTTGCCAAGCATGCCTTCCTCTTGGCGCATTTCTCCTTTTCGTCCTGAGTTCGGGTGTCTTCAAAGCCCACGACGCCTTTGGTAAAGAACCATGTGCTTCTCACCATAAGTAACGTGGAGGAAAAGGTGGTTTAAATGCAACAAATCAGTCAAAATGAATATAAAGCAGTACAGTGTCATAAGACTTTGAACAGCCATGGTTTCCCCCCAAGGAATCATGGAACTGCAGTTAAGGGTGCTGATGTGGGACCGCTATTCTCACAGAGCTACAATTCTCAGAGTAACCATCCCTCTTCCCAGGGAACTCTGAGCTTTATCTCTTTTCCACACCAGCAGATTTTTTTTCCTGATGTCCTTTTGTGCTGTGTATCTCTTCTCTGCAACACACACAGAAGAAACTTTGCTTTTAGATTCCATTCCTACTGCTTATAAAAAATTTCTCACAGGTTTAGGATTCGGTGTCGGCGCTGAGCTTTCTGCATGTGTTTTGTGCAGCTTCCATTAATTTTTGTAACTAGTTTTTGGGAAATGTTACTTCTCATCATGACACAGAAATGTTTACAGTATTGTCGTTGTCCCATCCCCCCCCCCGTCCCCCGAGCTTCAGGCTACAGACAGCTTGGAGCAGATGATACAGAATTTTAATCCTGGGTCACAATTTTATCTTAAAACACTGTTGTTGTTGTTGTTGTTGTTGTTGTTGTTGTTGTTCTACCTGGACCAACTTTCTCTTTGGGTTTTTTTCTGGATGTCAGAATGCTCTCTAGTAACATGTATCTAAGAACACAGGAGCAAGTTTCTAGGAATTTCACTATGTTCTTAAACTAAAAGGCCAGGTAGTTAAATGGGATAATGTAGTGAACTTTAACTAGAGTATTGGTGGTGTTTAGCTAGTCCAATGTAGGATTCAGAAATGGATAAGATGCAGTTAATTTTAATCTTGCCTATTGCAATCACCACTTTATACTCTCTTTTCTCCAAGTTCCACCTGTGTACAATGTGTTGTCAATTTCTCTTTGACATTATAGCGCTGGTGTCTTTCATAGGCTGAGACGCACTCACTGCTGTTCTGCTGATGTATTTAAAATTAATCTTTCCAAACAGATTGTAGCCTCTTGAGTCCTGTTTGATCACCAACCTCATTTTCAATCTGTGCTGCATTTGGGGGCTGCCTTGTTCGTTCCGCTGGGTGGGGGCTCTGGACTTCTGCCCCGTGGCACCATTCGCAGTGTTGAGAACTTAATCGGTTCATGTTCACAGAATGTTACATATACCACATCCTGCCAAACATTTGCTTGTGAGCGTTTATTTCCTCCTGACTGCTGTTGGCGGCTCCAAACCGGAAAACTCAATTGTGTGCTTGCACAAGATATGCAGATACACAAAAATCCAGACACACGGAGGCTGACAAGATTAAAATCAACAGTGGTTAAAAATATTTAATCAACTTTCGAATAGTTTAATACCCGTTTTTATCCATTGATTTGCAATTTTAAAAGTTTTCTATTGTTGCAAAGCACCTAGAAGTGGGTTTCTGTTTTGTCAAGGGGGGTAGATAAATTTTGTAATTAAGCAATCAAGTAAATGAAATCAGCTATAACATTTAACAAGTAAAATGAACAAAGTAATTATAAACAAATAATAATAGACCAGATGACTGGCTGGCCAATAAACCATTATTACAAGGATACGGAGACTGGATTTGAGGTTGTTGGATTCTAGCAATAATAATAATAATAATAATAATAATAATAATAATAATAATATATTATTTATACCCCGCCCACTCTGGGCGACTCCCAACAGAATTAAAAGCACAATAAAACATCAAACATTAAAAACTTCCCTAAACAGGGCTGCCTTCAGATGTCTTCTAAAAGTCAGATAGTTGTTTATTTCCTTGACATCTGATGGGAGGGCGTTCCACAGGGCGGGCGCCACTACCAAGAAGGCCCTCTGCCTGGTTCCCTGTAACCTCACTTCTCGCAGGGAGGGAACCGCCAGAAGGCCCTCGGAGCTGGACCTCAGTGTCCGGGCTGAACGATGGGGGTGGAGACGCTCCTTCAGGTTTACTGGGCCGAGGCCATCAACCCCAGGCTAGCATGGCCAGTGGTCAGGGATAATGGAAACTGTAGCTGAACGTCTGAAAAGTCACAAGTTCTCCACCTGTCCTTTAACATTTTCCTCCTCTGTGGTCTGTCTCTCTTCTTTAGAAATCAGCTCCGCCACTTAAACCCTTCAGTTTCCAAATAGCTTTGTCTTTACATCCCGTTTCTTTCCCTTTCCCTGTACTCCTGAAACTGCAGTTCGGCAGGAAAGGGCTCAGGAGTTTAATGGGCTATGGAATGTAATGTAAAAGTGTTGTCTAAAATGTATAAAATATTGTTGGAATGGGTGATAAAGGATGAGCAAGTAAAATCCTCAGTGATACATTGGGCAATACATATTGGTCATAAGACAGACATGGAAGCACGGGAACGATTGTGGAACAGGGATATAAAATTTCCAGCATGCGACGGTTTAAGATAAAATTATATGAAAATGATATATCGATGCTATCTAACACTGAGCAAACTGGCAAAAATGTATAAAACTAAATGAAATTTTAAGTGTTGGAAATGTAAAGAGAGAAAGCTCTTTTTACCATATGTGGTGGTCTTGTAGTAAGGTTAAGGCTTACTGGGAAATGATATACAATGAAATGAAAAGGATGTTTAAAATAACATGTTAAAAAAAAAAGCAGAAGCCTTTCTCTTGGGAATTATAGGGATAGAACTACCTAAGTTGTATAGAAATTTATTTATGTATGTGAGTACAGCAGCAAGAATGCTACTTGCCCCAAAATGGAAAGAAGCAGAAGTCCCAGAAAAGGAAGAATGGATACAAAAACTTATGGAATTTACAGAAATGGCAAAACTTAATGGAAGAATAAGAAATCGAGATCAACTTTTTATAAAAGAATGGAAATGGTTTATTGACTATTTGCAGATAAAAACACTGGCAGGATTATTGTAATAACCTGCAGCTACATTAAAGTATATTTATAAAGAAGATAAATAAATGAGCAAATTATGTTCATTTGGAATATGTAGAAGATATTAAAAATTAATGTAAGCAATCACAGAAAAAGGGGGAAGGAAGTCAAGTTTTAAGATGTTAAAATGACTGTAAGATCAGTGAAATGTATATCTCTGAAAAGTATTTTTTTTTAAGAGTTTAGTGGGCATCCCTTGACCCTCCCTGGAAACAATGGCATTTGGGCAGCGGGGGAAAGGGGTTTGCTCACTTGGCTACATGATGTTGTGCATTTTCTGTTTGTTTAGGAAGAAATCGAGGGCCACCGGAAGTCTGTGGAGCTCATGAGAAAGAATCTTGAGGACCGTGTGTTGGCTGAAGAGCTGGGAAGCCAAGAATGTCTGGTACGGGTTTGTTGTTATTATGGCATACACCTTGTTGTTGTTGTTTAGTCGTTTAGTCGTGTCCGACTCTTCGTGACCCCATGGACCAGAGCACGCCAGGCACTCCTGTCTTCCACTGCCTCCCGCAGTTTGGTCAGACTCATGTTGGTAGCTTCGAGAACACTGTCCAACCATCTCATCCTGTTGTCCCCTTCTCCTTGTGCCCTCAATCTTTCCCAACATCAGGGTCTTTTCCAGGGAGTCTTCCCTTCTCATGAGGTGGCGAAAGTATTGGAGCCTCAGCTTCAGGATTTGTCCTTTCAGTGACCACTGCTTTTTAAGATGCTGTCTAGGTTTGTCATTGCTTTTCTCCCAAGAAGCAGGCGTCTTTTAATTTCGTGACTGCTGTCACCATCTGCAGTGATCATGGAACCCAAGAAAGTAAAATCTCTCACTGCCTCCATTTCTTCCCCTTCTATTTGCCAGGAGGTGATGGGACCAGTGGCCATGATCTTAGTTTTTTTGATGTTGAGCTTCAGACCATATTTTGCGCTCTCCTCTTTCACCCTCATTAAAAGGTTCTTTAATTCCTCCTCACTTTCTGCCATCAAGGTTGTGTCATCAGCATATCTGAGGTTGTTGATATTTCTTCTGGCAATCTTAATTCTGGCTTGGGATTCATCCAGTCCATCCTTTCGCATGATGAATTCTGCATATAAGTTAAATATATGCCCCTTCATGGATCACTGCCTTGTCGTGGTGAAGGGGCTTGAAAAACTCAGGGAAGCTATGGGCAGGTCAAGATGGACAGGTCATAGTGGAGAGTTTTGACCAAACGTGATCCACCTGGAGGAGGAACTGGCAAGCCACTCCAGTATCCCTGCCAAGAAAACTCCATGGACAAAGACAACAGGCATACACCTGGGAGTCAGCAATGCAGAGCTTTAGGGAGGCAGCATGCCCACCGTAAACTTCTGTGGCAGCTGTGAAAGGTCTTAGAAATCCCCTCAAAAATCCACAATGTCCCAATTGTCCCATGGAGAAAGCAGTGGGGTGGGAGCCAAGGCTGGTCAAATGTTGCTGAACCACAGAAACCAAAGTGAGCACTTCTGAAGGCAGCCCTGTTTAGGGAAGTTTTTAATGTCTGATGTTTTGTCGTGTTTTTAATATTTTGTTTACTCATGCATTCTCCATGAATGATCCTCATCTTCCATCTGGTTTTCCTCCCCGCCATTTCACTCTTTGTATGTTTGCCTCCTAGGCTAAGTTAGAAGCAGAGACAAAGAAAGTCAAGTCTTCCTTTCATCGGATGTGCAGACTGCTCGACAGAATGGTGCACCTCAAGCTGACCCAGATGGAAGACCTGAAGAAAGAGATCGATAAGAGGCAGCAAGAAAACGTCAGCAGGCTCTCCCAGGAGATCTCCCGCCTCAACGATATGATCGTCGAGATGGAGGAGAAGTGCCAGCAGCCGGTCTGTGGGTTCCTGCAGGTGAGACTTGAGACCAAGACATCTCCCAGCAGTTCCTACACAAGAAATGTAGGCCTGCTGCCTACCATCCCTATTTAGGAAAATATAAGCTGCCATTTTGGACATTGCTGTGCTATTAAGGATTAGAGCTAGGCTTTCTCGTCATGAAACAAATGTTATTTCTCATTATTACTTCTTAGTATTATTAGATTTTTAATCCACCCTTCACCAGAATGTGGAATGAGGACGGACTTCCATTTTGTCCTTCACCTCAGGCCCTCTCCACAACAACAAAGATCAGGCCAGTGTGCGTGCTGGCTGTGTAACTGAGACTTATTTCTCTGTTTCAGGACATCAGAAGCGACTTGAGCAGGTATGTGGCTTTCTCCTACCCTCTTTTGCATTTCATCTCTGGTGTAAAGAGTTTCAATTCCATTTTAAAAGCAAACAAACACATTTCTGTCGAGCACTGCCAAGTGCTAGATTTCTACCTCAGCGTTGCTGAGGAACACAAATGGGGCAAATGACAACTCTCTGAAGAGGCCTGTTGCTTGATACTGAAAGGCAGAACACCTTCCACCACGACCCAAAAGCTTATACTGCAGTCAGTTGCATTCCTAAACTCATTCATTCCTGAATTTGAATCCATTGGTTTGGGTCCTACTCTCTGGAGCAGCAGAAAACAAGTTTGCTCCATCTTCCATTTGACAGCCTTTCCGATATCAGTCTTCTCTTCTTCAGGCTAAACGTACCCAATTCCCTCAACTGTTCCTCATAAGGCTTGGTTTCCAGACCCTGCGAGGAAAATTAACTATGAACCCCCAAAACTGGGGTTGTCTCCAAAGTTTTGCAGGGTTGTTGTTGTTTTTAGCGAAAACCCTGCGAAATTTGGGATCCCTTCCTAACCGGTGCCAAACTGTTGCAGTTGTTTTGCGGTGAAACCCCTGTGTTTTGCAGCTCCCCACAAACTGAGCAATTGATACATCAAACATGGGGTTCGTATCTAACTACGAACCCGACCAGGAGGAAGGTTATCTCGTTTCTGCATTTAACCATGAAATCAACTAGAGCAGCATTTTCTTGTAAAGGAACACCATGTTCAAATGGCAGGCTGAGGCATCAACTCACGAGTAAGATTTACTCTCAACTACATGTCAGGCTTCAGCACTGCAGGTGTGGGGTATTCCCTAGCTATCCGTTAAATGTTAACCACCTTCCCTTCCAGATATGAAAATGAACAAGTAAGGGATGCAATTGAGCTTTCTCCTGGATTGGAAGAGGCGGTTGGAGTTTACTCAGAGAACACCTCTGCTTTAGGAATTGCTGTGGAGACATTTAAAGGTACTGGGAACAAGGTCAGCGGTTTGAATCCCCGCGACAGAGTGAGCTCCCGTTGCCCTGTCCCAGCTCCTGCCAACCTAGCAGTTCGAAAGCACGCCAGTGCAAGTAGATAAATAGGTACCACTACGGCGGAAGGGAAACGGCATTTTCATGCGCTCTGGTTTCTGTCACGGCGTTCCATTGCGCCAGAAGCGGTTTAGTCATGCTGGCCACATGACCCGGAAAGCTGTCTGTGGACAAACGCTGGCTACCTTGGCCTGAAAGTGAGATGAGTTCCACAACACCATAGTCGCCTTTGACTGGACTTAACCGTCCAGGGGTCCTTTACCTGTTT
Organism: Lacerta viridis; assembly: GCA_900245905.1. Lineage (NCBI taxonomy): Eukaryota > Metazoa > Chordata > Lepidosauria > Squamata > Lacertidae > Lacerta > Lacerta viridis. Next base: position 68,984 of record OFHU01003670.1, on the reverse strand, counting down.
TTACCTCACTGGGAACAACTCTGGAAAGTCAATGGAGACAGATGTCTGTGGGTGCTCCACTCAGTTGCACAGCTGACGTTTGTGAGAGGGAGGGAGGGAGGCAGAGACAGTGTCCACTGGAGTCTTTTATCAGGTGCTTGATTGACATGTAACGTGACAGTGCCAAATGTTTCTGAATAAATTGATAATTCTTTCCTCCACATAACAGAGTCCTTGGAAATCCTGGAGCCGGCGCTGTACAAAGGTAATTTTCTTGGTCAGATGAGATGGGAGGTGGTGCCTGAGATGGGTTCAAGGGGGCTAGCTCTGTAAGAGGGCCAAATTAGATGTCACCATTTGCTTAAATGGGAACCATGTAAATTGCACATGACACAGGGGGGTGGGGGCAGGGACAATAGGGGGGCAGGGACAATATCTGGGGAATAAGAGTTGAAGTCCCCCATCCCGATGCTAGGGTATGAGCCATGAGCTGTAACCAAGGTATATTATTGAGTTTACAGTTCGTAGTTTGTCTGGAGGAGACGAGACTGGGTTTGTACAACACACCAAACCATGGTTTAGCACATACCAGCGTAACAGGAGGACTAAGGGAGAGCGGTGGCCTCAATCTGCAGCAGTTAGACTAGTGACTGGGAGTGGCCGCTGAGACAATATAACACTGGTCCTGAAAGACCTATATTGGCTCCCAGTACGTTTCCGGGCACAATTCAAAGTGTTGGTGCTGACCTTTAAAGCCCTAAACAGCCTCGGCCCAGTATACCTGAAGGAGCGTCTCCACCCCCATCATTCAGCCCGGACACTGAGGTCCAGCTCCAAGGGCCTTCTGGCGGTTCCCTCCCTACGAGAAGTGAAGCTACAGGGAACCAGGCAGAGGGCCTTCTCAGTAGTGGCGCCCGCCTGGTGGAACACCCTTCCTTCAGATGTCAAGGAAATAAACAACAATCTGACTTTTAGAAGACATCTGAAGGCAGCCCTGTTTAGGGAAGTTTTTAATGTTTGATGTTTTATTGTGTTTTTAATATTCTGTTGGGAGCTGCCCAGAGTGGCTGGGGAAACCCAGCCAGAGGTGGGTATAAATAAATTAATTATTATTATTATTATTATTATTATTATTATTTATATAAAAGGATGTCATATGGAGGAGGGAGAAAGGTTGTTTTCTGCTGCTCCAGGGAAGCAGACACGGGGCAATGGATTGAAACTACATTGACTGGGAGTGGCCGCTGAGACAATATAACACTGGCACAATCCAGCAATGGATTCAAACTACAAGAAAGAAGATTCCACCTAAACATTAGGAAGAACTTCCTGACAGTAAGAGCTGTTTGACAGTGGAATTTGCTGCCAAGGAGTGTGGTGGAGTCTCCTTCTTTGGAGGTCTTTAAGCGGAGGCTTGACAGCCATCTGTCAGGAATGCTTTGATGGTGTTTCCTGCTTGGCAGGGGGTTGGACTGGATGGCCCTTGTGGTCTCTTCCAACACTATGATTCTATGATTCTATTCTATGATTCTAGTCTTCTCTCTAGGGAGCCTTCATGCAAAGCTGTTTGCACTAATCTATGGTTTGCCTTAGGGCTTGTCTACACTTCTGCTTGTCCTGCGGTCTTTCCCCTGGAAAAAAACACCACTCTTTACCACCAAATCAGAGCAAACGTCAATTGGGTTTTCCATGGACTGATGTTTGCTCCGATTCAGTGGTAAAGAGTGGGTTTTCATGGGGAAAGTGGCAGGGTGAATGGAAAACTGCTTGCACCCACACCTAGAAACCATTGGCCAAGCGGAATACCTCTTGGATCCATGTTTTCTAGACACGGGAGAAGCGGCGTGTGGACGAGCCATGAGAGTTGCGTGCGAAACAGCCTACAATATCCATGTGACTTCACCATTCAGTTCTAGGGAGGTTTAAAAACAGCTCCATCCAATTAGACCGTGTAGTACGCAAACATTAAATGGAAAGGACATTCCGATTTTGCCTTCCATCCCCAAAGGCCTGGTGTTGAAATTTATACAAGGACAGGGCTCCTTCCCTGCCCATCTCATCACCTGGGCAGGTCTATTTTGGAGGTGTAGCAAAGCTAGTGATTTCATCAGCCAGCGATTTCTCCGCTTTTTGCTAAGGCCTCCTGAAATATATTTAGGCAAAAGCCTGGAAGGAGGAGGGGTGTTGTTTTTAAAAAGAAATGTCTCCAGAAACAACAGTGGATTCTTTCTGTGACATCACTCATTCAACCTCTTCCTTTCTTCTCTTCTTCCTTCCTTCCTCATCTGCTCTTTCTCCTACAGTGATGGTGACTCTGGATCCAGACACAGCACATTGCCGCCTCGTTCTCTCTGAGGACCTAAAAACTGTGAGGAAGGCAGAGGAAGAGCAGGACCTGCCTGACAAACCAGGGAGATTTGATGTTGGGCCCTGTGTGTTGGGCCGCGAGCGATTCTCTTCCGGAAGATATTTGTGGGAAGTGGAGGTGGACAGCGAAGGCACTGGGGCGATGTGGGCCGTGGGGGTAGCACGAGAGTCCGTCAGGAGGAAAGGAAAGGGCAGCTTTAGGCTGATTCCCAGCGAGGGAATCTGGGCTGTGGGGGCGATAATGGGTGAACTCGTAGCGTTTACTTCCCCCAAACAGACCCCTTTGGCCTTGGGACAAGACCCCAGGAATATCCGCGTGACCCTCGACTACGAAGAGGGACTTGTGGAATTCTTTGATACGGACAGAGATGAGCTGATCTTTGCTTTTACGGGCGCCTCCTTCTCTGGGCAGAAGATCCGGCCCTACTTCTGGGTAGGGTACAGATCCCAGCTGAGGTGCTGAATCCCACTTATTACTTGTCACTTCCATGAAAGGAAGCATTGAAGCAATTTTTCTTCATAGCCCCAAGCCATTTTTCAGCCTCAGTGGTTTTTGAGTAGGACTTCCTGATCTCAGAGCAGGAAGAGTGGCTATGAATGGAATCAAATCGTAGAATCATAGAGTTGGAAGGGAACCCAAATGTCATCTAGTCCAGCCCCCCCCCCTCCCGGCAATGCAGGAATCTCAACTAAAGCATCCATGTACAAATAAAAATAATACTACAGAAAGTCTGGTGGCTCCCTTTTGTGGCAGGCTTTTGAAATATTTATGTCCGCATGCAAAAATGGGAGGTAGAGGGAGGCGAGAGAGGTGGGGAAATAGTGCTGTAAAAAAAAAAAAGGGTGTAGTCAGAGGTATATCAGCGTATTTAAATTTGAATTGTCAAACTGTGTTATTATTGTTGTTATGGTTTTTATGGTTTGTGTTTTTTGTGGTTGATGCTTGTATAAAAATAAATAAATAAAAAGATTTTAAAAAATGGAAAAAGAAGCTACAAACAACGGGTGTCTTTTTTCCCCCATTTCTTGAGCTCATATACCTTTAAAGGTGGTATGACAGGCAGAATTTCAACCGGTACAGACTATCCTATCCCTGCATGTCCAAATCCAGCTTAAAGCAGCTATTTTCTCCTCTTTAAAAGAAGAGGAGAAAAAAAGAGTTGGAGGAAAATATTGAGATAGGAATCCATTAAAAAGTCAAATATTTACGAATTTGGTTAACAATAATATAAATTTGTATAAAGATAATTATGAAAAAGTATGGCTTGAAATAAAAAGAGATCTAGAAATTTGGAGCAGAATGAACCTTTCCCTACTAGGAAGAATCGCTGCAATAAAAATTAATGTGTTACCAAAAATGCTCTTCCTTTTCCAGACAGTCCCAGTAATGGTTAAAGACGACTGCCTCAAAAGATGGCAAAAGGATATTTCCAAGTTTGTCTGGGAGGGCAAAAAGCCAAGGATTAAACATGAAATACTTTGCTCTCCCAGACTTTAAACTGTATTATGAGGCTGCATGTTTGGTGTGGATTAGGGACTGGATAAAACTGGAAGAGGAGGAAGTGTTGGATTTGGAAGGCTATGATAACAGGTTTGGATGGCACGCGTATCTGTGGTATGGGAAAGGGAAGGTACATAGAGGATTTTATAATCATATAATTAGGAAATCATTAATGAGAATTTGGGAAAGGTACAGATATTTAATAGAGCAAAAAACACCCTGGTGGTTATCACCAATCGAGGCTTTGCTGCGCAAGCGGCTTGGCAAAAAAGAAAAATGGCCTACATATAGGGACTTACTGAGAGATGATGAAGGTAAATAGAAACTAAGAGATTATGATGAGAGAAAAGGATATGGCCAGAGTTGGTTACCGGTACATTACAGACGATTAAATGAAATGTTCAAGGAAGACAACAAAAAAGGTTTTAGCTACACAACTTCAAAATTCCAAAAAGAGGTGGCAGAGGGGAAGGAGAAATTTTTGAAAAAAGCTTATAGTGTCTTGTTAGAATGGGAAACGAAATATGAGGAGGTTAAATCAGTGATGATTAAATGGGCACAAGATTTTGGACATAATAAACAATTTGAAGATTCTGGAAAGTAAAATTGAAGTTTACAGATTGCTCTTTACTGAAGGAGAACTACATGAAAATGATGTATAGATGGTACATTACACCAGTCCAAATGGTAAAAATGTATAAAAATGGGACTAGTACATGTTGGAAGTGTAAAGAAAAAGAAGGGATTTTTTTTATCATATGTGGTGGGAATGTAAAGAAGTTAAAAAATATTGGGAAATGATTTATAATGAATTGAAGAAAATGTTTAAAATTACTTTTGTTAAAAAGCCAGAAGCATTTCTATTAGGGATTTTAGGACAAGATATTCCAAAGAAATTAAAGAATTTATTTATGTATGCTACAACTGCGGCAAGAGTTTATGTTTTGTATATGCTGGAAGCCACCCAGAGTGCCTAGGGCAACCCAGTCAGATGGGTGGGCTACAAATAATAAAATTATTACTATAACCTCCCGAGGCAGTGGGACTGTAATGTCTCTGAGAAGACCCTGGACATTTCTCCCTCTGGAGGTTGTGGACTCTCCTTCCTGGGAGATATTTAAGCAGAGGTTGGATGGCCATCTGTCAGGGATGCTTTAGCTGAGATTCCTGCATTGCAGGGGGTTGGACTAGATGACCCTCGGGGTCCCTTCCAACTCCACAATTCTATGATTCTATGTGAAAGTAATGACATCTTTGCAAACGTTGCTCCCATAGCTGCCTCCATCTCAGGCTTTTGCAGGTCTCTGGAGCAGCCTTTGCTTACCCGGTACCTTTCAGATGTTTTGGTCTACAACTTCCATCAGTTCCAGCCAATGATAGGAGCTATAGTTAGTCCAAAACACCTGAAGGTGGCAAAGGCTGTTCTAAATGAGTGGAGGATCTTGGTTGTGCTTACACAACTTTTTTTTTATTGTTCTACGGATTGTGAAAAGCGTTTTGTGTTTTAGTTCCTTCATTTGCTGGAATAAGGAAAGAAAATACATAAACGCAGGCCTGCCGGATCAGAACAAATGCCGATCCAGTCAAGCCTTCTGTTCTCACAGTGGCCAACCAGTTCGTTGCCTCCGAGAGTAATAGAATTGCAGAGTTGGAAGGGACCCCAAGGGTCATCTAGTCCAACCCCAAAATGAAAGAAACTACAAGAAGATTCCTACCTAAACATTAGGAAGAACTTCCTGACAGTAAGAGCTGTTCGACAGTGGAATTTGCTGCCAAGGAGTGTGGTGGAGTCTCCTTCTTTGGAGGTCTTTAAGCGGAGGCTTGACAGCCATCTGTCAGGAATGCTTTGATGGTGTTTCCTGCTTGGCAGGGGGTTGGACTGGATGGCCCTTGTGGTCTCTTCCAACGCTATGATTCCATGAAAGTGTGTGTGTGCTGGGTGGGGGGACAATTGTAGAATCACAGAACTGTGGAATCATAGAATAGCCTGAAAGTAGAACAAGTCATGATTCCCAACTTCTGATACAGGCGGTAGTCTTACTCGTAGCTGAGCATGATTCTTCCATAAACACTCTTTTAACAGTGAGTCCATAAGTGACTGTGGAGGCCAATTCTGGATCCACATGTCCTTCCACAGTGGGGACATTGGTTTCCGGGTAAGGAGTTGATCACGGTGAGGGTTTGCCAAGCGCCTTCCTCTTGCCTTCCTCTTAGCTAGCACTTTTCTCCCTTTCATCCTGAGTTTGAGCGTCTTCAAAACCCATGACACCTTTGGTAAAGGCTGTTTTCCAATTGGAGTGTTCTCAGGCCAGTGTTTCCCAGTTGTCGGTGTTATACTACATTTTTTTAAAGATTTGCCTTGAGCCTTTAAACCTCTTTTGTTGACCACCAGCATTACGCTTTCCATTTTTAAGTTCGGAATAGAGTAGTTGCTTTGGAAGAAGATAATCAGGCATCCGCAAAACATGACCAGTCCAACTAAGTTGATGTCGAAGAATCGTATAGAATCTTGGGGGGGGGAAAGACACTTTAAAAAAGGAAGAACACACCTGGAGCCCAGTTGTAGTAAACCAAGGAATATATTTATTAAAGGCAGGGAAAGCAGGTGGGTTGGATAAATGTAGTAATACAAAGCAAATGGTATACAGTTACACGTTGAAGCAAAAGTCAAAAGTGTTTTCTAGGATGCAGAAGGATGTAGAAGGATGTGATTGACCCCTGAGTTCCAGGTCTCTCGTTCAGCATAAAGATGGGGTGGGAAACTCAAGGCCCTTCATTGGACTCTCACCCAGCAGCCCTAGCCAGCACGGTCATTGGTGGGGGACGATGGGTTTTGTAGTGTAGCAACACCCCAAGGGCTACAGGTTGCCCAACCCTGACATGAAGGCAACCATGGAATATTTTCCCAGCTGAGTGACTATCAGCCCACCAAAGGTCCTGACCAGAGTGCCTTATCAGGCTGACACCCCCCCCCCCAAACCCAGTTTATTCCAGCTCCCCTTCTGCCAGAGCAAAGGAAGAAGAAGAGTTTGGATTTGATATCCCGCTTTTCACTACCCGAAGGAGTCTCAAAGCGGCTAACAATCTCCTTTCCCTTCCTCCCCCACAACAAACACTCTGTGAGGTGAGTGGGGCTGAGAGACTTCAGAGAAGTGTGACTAGCCCAAGGTCACCCAGCAGCTGCATGTGGAGGAGCGGAGACACGAACCCGGTTCCCCAGATAACGAGTCTACCGCTCTTAACCACTGCACCACAATGGAAGGAAACATTGGGGAATTTCTTCAATCACACTCGGAGATTCTACCTTCCCTCCATGGAGCCCAAAACAATATACGCTCCATGGTAGAACATCTAGCTTGCATGTTAAAGCCCCCCAGTTCAATTCCCACCCCCCCGGCAGGACGGGAATATTCCGTGTCTGAAACCCTGGGGGTTGGCTGCCAGTCAGTGTAGGCATTACTGAGCTAGATAGACCAACGGTCTGACTTTGATATAAGGCAGCTTCCTATCTTTCTAAATGATCCCTGCGGGCGTACATTTACCCATGAGAAAGCAGGTAGCTAAAATATGCCCTGGCAGACTGAAAATGGGCCGCTGCCGATGGATTAACCTTCCGATTATATTGCTTCTAGCTGAACCCTGAAAACAACATATGTTCCCACTTGTTTTGCATCAACACAACCACAGCTCTCGCGTGGGTTCTTATATTAACAATGAGTCAATCTATTCCCACAGGGCTTGTTTTCGTTGCATGGCTTTTTCAGATGAGGAGCGCCCCCTCCCTCTCTGCCTGTGGTAGAACTAGACCTGGTTTGCAGGAAGAAGCTAACAGGTTCAGTCCTCAGTCAGCACCTCCGGTCAAAAGCACCAGGTGACAACTGACAGGAAAGACCTCTGGAGAGCTGCTTGCTGCCAGTCAGGGCAGACAACACTGGGTTAGGTAGGCCAACAAGTTGGCTCGGTATGAGGCAGCTTCACCTGTCCACATTTTATTTCATAGAATCGTAGAGTTGGAAGGGACCCAAAGGTCATCCAGTCCAACCCCCAGCAATGCAGGAATCTTTTGTCTACTGTGGGGCTCGAACCCACGACCCCGAGATTAACAATCTCACACTCTACCCAACTGAGCTTGTCCAGTTTTACACAGGTTAAGGTAAAAGGGACCCCTGACCATTAGGTCCAGTCGCAGACGACTCTGGGGTTGCGGCACTCATCTTACTTTATTGGCCGGGGGAGCCGGCATACAGCTTCTGGGTCATGTGGCCAGCATGACTAAGCTGCTTCTGGCAAACCAGAGCAGCGCATGGAAACGCTGTTTACCTTCCCACCGGACCGTTACCTATTTATCTACTTGCACTTTGACGTGCTTTCGAACTGCTAGCTGGGCAGGAGCTGGGACCGAGCAACGGGAGCAAACCCCAGGCTCTGTGGTTTAACCCACAGCGCCACCCGCGTCTACATGGGTAGACGAGACTAAAAAGCCTGGGACACCATGGAAACACCGTTTACCTTCCCACCGGAGCGGTACCTATTTATCTACTTGCACTTTGATGTGCTTTTGAACTGCTAGGTTGGCAGGAGCTGAGACCGAACAACAGGAGCTCACCCCGTCGCGGGGATTCGAACCGCGGACCTTCTGATCAACAAACCCTAGGCTCTGTGGTTTAACCCACAGTGCCACCCGCGTCCCTAGCGCCACCATGTACTTTCCACAAATTTCAAATTGCCATCGAAGAGGCATCTTTGGAGCTCCGAACGATCTCAATACATTCGGCTGGTCCCCCATTATCCAAACACCTCCCCACATCAAGAAGCTCTCTGCTGGACTGGATCAATGGTCAATCTAGCATCCAGCATCTCACAGTGGCCAACCAAATGTCTCCTGCCTCTAGAAAGCCCAGAAGCAGGTGAATAAAGCAATAGGCATCTCTTGCTGTGCGCTGAAAAGGCTACATACCCATGCAGGGCCTTCACATATTTGTCTTGTGCTAGCGAATTCCATCATTTAGCTATGTTTTTGTGTGCATAAATACTTAAGAACAGAAGAAGGATGCTGTTGCAACCGGCCAACAGCCCATTTAGTCTAGCATCCTGTTCTCACAGCAGCCAACCAGATGCCTCTGGGAAGCCTGAAAGCAGGAAGAGTGTGCAATGGCACTCAGCTCTCTTGTGGCTCCCAGCCAACTGGTATTCAGAGACACGCTTCCTCTGTCCTCAAAGTTAATATACAGTCACCATGACTAGCACGAATCTGGCCTTGTTTGTCCTGAATATTCCACCATTCTGCTTCATTGGGTGACATCTGGTTCTAGAATTATGGGGTGGAAGACTTTCCCCAATTTTTCTGTACCATGCATAATTTTATAACCCTCGATCCATGTCTCCCCTTAATCACATTTTCCCCAAACTTAAAAAAAAAGTGCAGGAGCTATGGGATTCCCTTGTAGGGCAGCTGCTATCACCTTCCGATAATGTCTTCTCTTCAGTCTCTCCATCCTTTTTGAGACGTGACCAGAATTGCACACGGCACTATATACCGTACCCAAACCTTTGGGGGAGATTGCAAGTGTACCATTCAGAGCCAAGACGCATTTGCCTCGCAAATTAAGCTCCCTCTGACATTTGATGCCAAGTAATAAATATGCAGTGTCAATATGTGATGCCCGGTAGTATCTGAAAGTTGTTACTTGAAAGCATTTCAAAGAAGACATGCAGAAGTATTAGTACTTGAGAGCTGGCATGCAACAGCATTCGTATTTGACTATATTTGCTAGCTAACATGCAAAGTTTTTTTATGATTTCACTAAATTTGACAGATGTGCATGCAATGGCATTTAGTATTTAAGCACATTTAAGTAACTGACATTCGGAACATTCGCATTTAATCACCGACATGCAATAGTGTTTACTATAATCTGATTAAGTTGGAATGGAATGGTATGTAGTGTTTGATAATAGTCATGCAATAGTATTTACTACCTACCAGTATTTTGTAGCTGACATGCAATGGTGTTTCGTTTATGACTATTTTAAAGTTGCTAGCTTATGGCATTTTATATTTGACACCTGATAAAAAAAACGAAACAGTCAAAGAGACTGTCTAATGAAAGTCTAAAGCACCCATATTTTGTGGCAGAATTCCAAAACGTGTTGAAAAAAAGCTTGTTTCAGCTTTAGTGTCATTTGGACTGTAAAGTCGCCTCAGTCTGTCATCAAAGAGAACTGACTGCCATAGGTCAGTGCTTTCTTCCGACGAATGCTTGGCCATCCTGGGTCAAGGCATCTCCAAGGTTTCTCCTTCTGTGTGAACACCTTCACTCTGACCCAGAGACCCTTGGAGGCTGAGCCACTTCCCAGATGCAAGCCATTCGTACAGTTTGTTTTCCTGCACAGATTCCCCGGCATCACACCCCAAGGTTTGGTTCGTCAACAAAATGTTCTCCACGCACTGGGCCAGAGGATACCCTGGAATGAGAATAATTGCAGGCTGAGATCGCACGAGGAACGAAGCGGAATTATAAAACTACAGCCACCCACAAGAGCAATGAACTAAACTAAATGATGGAAGGACCACAGAACCCCGTCCTTAACCCCGTCCTTACATCCATACTCTCATAATGGAAACCCCCCCCCCCCACTTCTCCCTCTAACAGTGAACTCAGGCGGTTGAGTGCCAGTCAGTTTGGATGGAAAACAGGTCCACACAAAAACAAGGTTGTGGTTACAACGTTTTCTTGGGGGAAACCTCAGTTCTCCTCCTGGAAACAGTGCTTGTATATGGAAGAAGAGGCGATCTCAGCAGCTAGGAATGCTTTTTACAAGGCGCTGTAATGCTGGTTACATCCAAAACTAGGCTAATGTCGGCAATCTCTACATAAGAGCTGCACAAAGCTCAGAAATTACATCAGGTAGAAAATGCAACAGATGGCAGCTTGATCGCATCACGCCAATTTACCTTCACTTGCTATTTGTTGCCGGTACCAATCTTAAATGCCCTGAATGGTTTGGGACCAGGTTATCGGAAGGATCACCTACCTCCTTGTAAACCTGCTGTCAGGGATTTACTCCTTACCTTGGATGTTGCTCATGAGTAACGACAAGCCTTTAGGTAAGCTAAAACTATTTATTGTCCATAATGGAATTACAGAGTCTCTGCAGCCATGACTGCTCAGTCAGTTTCAGTTTCTCGGAGTGGCGGGCTTTCTCTCGCCCGCCAACACAACCAACGGCTCGGCACCCTAAAATGACGTCTGCGTCTCTCCCCCCCCCCGGCTCATCTTCCTGTCTGTGACTGACGGTGCTGGGTCTCTGCTCTGTCATCCCCAGCCCTGGCATCTCCCTCTCTTCCGGAGACATTTCCTGACGGGGGCTGGAGGAGGAGGATGAATCTGTAGAGATTATGGGTGGCTGTTCTCTATAACCCAGCGACCCCCCCTTCCCTGGAGGAATCACATCTTCTCTCCCAGCTCTATAGCTTGCTCCTCTCTCTCTCCCTGCTCCACCCGAGTAGTCCCTCTTTCCCTGACACCTGCCTAGACTTGAAGATTCACCTCTGGAGCCTCGGCTCACCACGAAGGTTGATCATTCTGGTGGGTACCAGGGATGTGACCTTTTCATTTGTGGCCCCGACAACTTGTGGATCTCCCTCCCTGAAGATTTCCACTTAGTTACCTCTTTTGTGGCCTTTAAGCCAACGCTAAACACTTCTGGGTTGTTTTTTACTCCACCAAGCTTTTAATGTTTTTGTTTGTTTTTGTTTTTTTTGTCTAGCACCCTATACAGTGGTACTGTACCTCGGTTTAAGAACAGTCTGGTTTAAGAACGATTTGGTTTACGAACTCCGCAAAACTGGAAATAGTGTCCCGGTTTGAGAACTTTACCTCAGTCTAAGAATGGAATCTGAACGGTGGAAGGGCACCGGCGGCGGGAGGCCTCATTAGGGAAAGCGCGCCTCGGTTTAAGAACAGTTTTGGTTTAAGAACAGACTTCCGGAATGGATTAAGTTTGTAAACCGAGGTACCACTGTACATGATTTTATCTCATGCAATACCATTACAGTGGTACCTCGGGTTACATACGCTTCAGGTTACAGACTCCGCTAACCCAGAAATAACGCTTCAGGTTAAGAACTTTGCTTCAGGATAAGAACAGAAATCGTGCTCTGGCGGCGCAGCGGCAGCGGGAGGCCCCATTAGCTAAAGTGGTGCTTCAGGTTAAGAACAGTTTCAGGTTAAGAACGGACCTCTGGAACGAATTAAGTACGTAACCAGAGGTACCACTGTATATGTTATTTGTTCATCTGCTTTTTCGGAAAGCCGCCTTGCGAGGTGTTGCCTGAAAAGGAGGCGTAGAGATAAATGTGACACTCAATGAAATATTGCCAATAGGGTCTGTATGGGAGGCTAGTGAGAAACCCATTACATGCTGGCTTGAAATAGGGGAGAGGGGGCCATAGCTCAGTGTTTAGAGCAACTGCTTTGCATGCAGAAGGTCACAGGTTCAATCCCCGACACCCGCAGGTAGGGCTGGGAGAAACCTCAGTCTGAAACCCTGGAGAGCCGCTGAAGGAGCGTCTCCACCCCCATCGTTCAGCCCAGACACTGAGGTCCAGCTCTGAGGGCCTTCTGGCGGTTCCCTCACTGCGAGAAGTGAGGTTACAGGGAACCAGGCAGAGGGCCTTCTCGGTAGTGCCCCTTCAGATGTCAAGGAAATAAACAACTATCTGACTTTTAGAAGACATCTGAAGGCAGCCCTGTTTAGGGAAGTTTTTAATGTTTGATGTTTTATTATGTTTTTATATCTGTTGGGGCAACCCGGGCAGATAGGCAAGGTACAAATAAAATTATTATTTTTAAAAACTGAGCTAGATGAACCATTGCTCTGACTCCATATAATGCAGCTTCCCAACTTCAATAAAGAAAGCATACGAAAAGCATAAATAAAATATGGGGCACTTCGCCCAGATGGGGATTCACTGGCACCAAGTTAACGTTTCCATTACTGTGGATATTTAAGGCCTCATATAATTCTGTCCAGACCCTGAAATTCATCATCTGAGGTCCTTTCCTCCGTGCCACTTCCAAGCAATGAGAGACAGAGCCTTCTCTGTAGTAGCTCCCAATTTCTGGAATGTTCTCCTCGGGGAGTCCTGCCTGGCACCCATTTTGCAATCATTTCGCCACTAGGGAAAGATACTTTTTTGATTTCCCAAGCCTATGGGTGGCTGACAACTGAATCTTTTAAAAAATTTCGACTAGGTTTTAATGCATTTGTGTATTTTCATTCTCACAGCAAATCTTTTCAGGGTGGGAAGCGAAATATCCATCCATCCTAAACCTGCCCTTTGCTTAACCTGTTAAATCTGTAATGATACGTTGGGCGAGGGATTTGGGGCATAATATTCACCTTCGAAATTGGGAACGGTTATGGAAAACTGATTTGAAATTTTCGGCATGTTGTACACTGAAAGAAAATTATAAGAAAATGATGTACCAGTTACATTTGACTCCTAGTAAGTTAGCAAAAATGTATAAAAACAAGTATCCGTTGGAAATGTAAAGAAGGCACCTTCCACCATATGTGGTGGATGTGTAAGGGAATAAAAGCTTTCTGGGAAATGATACATAATGAATTGGGGGGGGAATGTTTAAAATAACTTTTGTTAAAAAACCAGAAGCTTTTTTATTAGGAATTGTAGGTACCAATATTCCAAAGGACCAGAAAAGACTTTTTATGTATGTGACAACAGCCACACAGATGCTACTAGCCCAGAGATGGAAAGGAGACAAAGTCCCTATCAGAGAAGAATAGCAAACTAAGCCGTTGGTTTATGCTGAAATGGCAAAACTGACCGGAAAGCTCAGGAACCAAGAAGAACAAAACTTCAATAAAGAATGGGGGAAATTTTATAATTTATTTAGGAGACCACTGTAAGCAGAAGAAAACATTAGCAGGATTGCAATAGCACTCATAAGGTAGCAAATACTATGGACAAATTGGAGAGACATAAAATATGGACTCTGAAATAATATGCAGTTGAAAAGGATAACAACAGGACCCATGGAGGTGATGCTGGGAAGTCCAGAGATTCGGAAAAATCTCTAATATGGATATGTAATTGGTAATGTTATACGTAATACCTCCACAAACGTCCATCCCGTCGACCGTTGATTTCGTAACCGGAACAGGTTACTTCCGGATTTGCCGCTCGCGCATGCACAGAAGCACTAAATCGCGCTTTGTGCATGCGCAGAAGCACAAACCACTCCACACGTCCCTTTCATTGAATGTCCAGGGCTCCGGAACGGATCCCGGGCTCAAAACAAGGTACCACTGTACAGTAATTCTATAGCTGTAAAATCAAATAAAAATTATTTAAAACAAACAAACAAACAAAAAACCAAACCTGCCTTTTGTGATAAAAAGGAGCAGCTCACCTATATGTTGCCTCTGATGGTGAATGAGACTCCGATTCGCGCTAAACCTTTTCCCGCACTCCAAGCAGGCGTAGGGCTTCTCCCCCGTGTGGACGCGCTGGTGGGTCACGAGGTGGGTGCGGTTGGCAAAGCACCGCCCGCACTCTGCGCACTTGTAGGGCTTCTCGCCCGTGTGGACGCGCTGGTGTTTGACGAAGGCCGAGCGGTCGGCGAAGGCTTTCCCGCACTCTGGGCACCCGTGGGGCTTCTCGCCCGTGTGGCGCCGGTGGTGCCGGGTCAGGTGGGAAGGGGAGCCGAAACATTTCCCGCAGTCTAGGCACCGGTAGGGCTTCTCCCCCGTGTGGGTCCTCTGGTGCCTGACGAACGTCGAGCGCTCCGAAAAGCACTTCCCGCACTCGGCACACTTGCAGGGCTTCTCCCCCGTGTGGACGCGCTGGTGGCTCACCACGTGCGACTGGCGGGCGAAAGACTTGCCGCACACCAAGCATTTGTAGGGCTTCTCCCCCGTGTGGACCCTCCGGTGGCTCCCGAGGTGCTCCTGGCGGGCGAAGGTTTTCCCGCACTCGGCGCACTTGTAGGGCCGCTCCCCTGTGTGCACCCTCTGGTGTTTCGCGAAGACGGAACGGTCGGCAAAACATTTCCCGCACTCGGGGCATTTGTACGGTTTCTCCCCCGTGTGGACTCTCTGGTGCTTCAGGAGGTGGGACTGCTGGACGAAGCTCTTCCCGCACTCCAGGCACTTGTGGGATCTCTCCACGGCGTGGATCCTCTTGTGGCTGACGAGGGCCGACGGGTCGGCGAAGCACTTTGCGCACTCCAAGCATTTGTAGGGCTTCTCTCCCGTGTGGTACCTCCGGTGGATGACGAGCTGAGACTGGCACGCAAAGTGCTTCCCGCACTCCAGGCATTTGTAAGGGGTCTCCCCCGCGTAGATTCCCTGGTGCCTGGCGAGGTGCGCTTTGCGGCCGAAGTATTTGTCGCAGACCAAGCACTTGTAGGGTTTCTCGCCGGTGTGGACGATCTGGTGGCTCATCAGGTGTGAATGGCAGCCGAAACATTTGCCGCACTCCAAACACTTGTAGGGCTTCTCCCCCGTGTGGATTCTCAGGTGCCGGGTGAGATTCGGTTTCTGAGTGAAACGTTTGCCGCACACGGTGCACAAGTGCTTTTTCCGAGGGTTATCTGCAGAGAGAGAGAGAGAGAGAGAGAGAGATCACACCTGAGAAGGAGCCCCAGAAAGCATACAGACAGACTACAGAGGTGAGCAGGGGCGTTCCTAGCCCCTTGGCTGCCCGGGGCGGGAAGCCAAGAGGCACCCCTGGGGGGCGGGGCATCGCGGCACGTGCGTGCGTCATGACGTCATGACGCACACACGCACGGCGACGCCCCGCCCCCGGGGGATGCCGGGCGGGGGCTTTGGGAGCCGGTCGGCGGGCTGCAAAGAGCCCTGAAGCCGCTGCTGTTGTGCTACAGCAGCGGCTTCGCGGCTATTGCAGCCCGCCGAGCGGCTCCCGATCCCGAAGCCCCCGCCCGGCATCCCCCGGGGGCGGGGCGTCGCCGCGTGTGCGTCATGACGCGCGCACACGCGGCGACACCCCGCCCCCGGGGGATGCCGGGCGGGGGCTTTGGGAGCTTCGTCCGTGCAGCGCTGCTGCTCCCGGGGTGACGGAGGGAGCGCGGCGCCGCTCCCTCCGTCACCCCGGGAGCAGCAGCACCGCACACACCCGCCTAGGGGCGGCACGAGGGGCGGCCCGCCCCCACCGCCCCCACCCCTGGAGGTGAGATTGTTGTATACACAAAGAAGGAAAGATACAGCGCTACCTGCTATGCAGAAATGGTTGATAAAATTATTAGACTTAGCTGAGATGGCCACGGTAATGGGCTTAATTAGAGAAAAACCACTACATTGGTACCTTGGTTTACAACCATAATCCGTATGAGTTAAGATTTGTTGATTATAATTGAAAGATTAAGATCAGTTGTAAAGAATTAGATTTTACAATGTTACAAAGTTACTGAAGAAGATTAGAAATGAACGCACAAGAGAGGGCGAGAGGAGGTCCCAAGATTAGGATTTAGAAGAAGATAAGGATTTTCAAGTAATTGTGTTGTATTGTGGGTATTGTGTTGTTTTGTATGGGGTGTGGGTATTTGTATTTGGTTTAATTTGAAAAATCCAATAATTTTTTTATAAAAAATAATAATACAACCATAATCCGTTCCGGAGGTCTGGTTGTAAACCAAAACAGGTTGTAACCCAAAGGGCCAATGGGGCCACCCCCCCCCACAAAAAAATGGTTGTAATCCATAAAAAAGGGTTGTTATCCAAAAAAGGGGACACGCACTTCCGGGTTTGACGTGGTTGTAATCCAAAATGGTTGCAAACCAAGATACCACTATATTGACATTTATTAAGGACTAGAAACTTCTTTTGGATTTTTTGCGTGAAAGAGAAAATGAACTTGTAACTTCTGGATTTGTTGAAGATAGGAAAAAATATTGGCTCATAGAAAATAGAAGTTGGATGTTTCAAGGAGGCAAGAACTTTTAAAAAAGAATGGGAAAAGTAAGCAGGTTAAAACATTAGCAGGTTTTTAACCACACTTGCAAAGTAACGGAAAGTATGGATAATTCAGAAGGATAAAAATTTGGATAAGTATTGATATGCATTTGTAAATCTTATTATTAGGACCCATGGAAGGGATGAGGGGGAAGTCAGAAGATTCAGAGTAATTTCGATATTTGGATTTTGAATGTTTTTTGTTGTTGTATGTTTATATTTTTTAAAATGAAATAAAAAAAATTTAAAAGAAAAGTTGGATGTTAATGAGTGAATACTATATTTAGCTGCAGGACAGAGATCCGGAAGTCTTTGTTCATTTTCTTTTCCTTCTCTCTCTCTCTCTCTCTCTCATTTTCCCCTTTCTCTTCCTCCCCCCACCCTCTTCTGAATGAATGTAATGAGGAAAAAGGCAGGTGTGCCATTTCTCAGAGCGGAATCAGACATCACCAAATTCTAAGGGTACGCACCGCTGCCAACACCCTTCGCCGGGCTCAAACTAGTGCCTCACCTGAGCTGATGTCGAAGAGCTTCCTTCCATCCGGAGAATCTGGCACACAGGGCTCCTCTCCTTGTTCCAGGCGGCAGATGAGGCCAGGCTTAGGGGCTGGGTATCCTTCTCAGGAAGAGAAGAGGAATGGTGAGGACGGTTTTCCTGTGTTTTGGATGCTGGGAGTTGTTAGGAATTCCCTGAAGGGAATTTGAAGGAAGAGAGCTGCCGTTCTGAGAGTGGTTTAACGCAGGGGTAGGCAACCTAAGGCCCGGGGGCCAGATGCGGCCCAATCGCCTTCTCAATCCAGCCCACGGACGGTCCGGGAATCAGCGTGTTTTTACATGAGTAGAATGTGTGCTTTTATTTAAAATGCATCTCTGGGTTATTTGTGGGGCATAGGAATTCGTTCATCCCCCCCAAATATATATATATATGTATATGTATATGTATATGTATATGTATATGTATGTGTATATATATATATATATATATATATATATATATATATATAGTCCGGCCCACCATATGGTCTGAGGGACGGTGGACCGACCCACGGCTGAAAAAGGTTGCTGACCCCTGGTTTAACACTTCACCCCTCTTTCCCAAGGAACTCTGGGAATTGTAGCTGTGCAAGGGGAACAGGGGTCTCCTCACGACTCTCAGCACCCTTAATGCACCCACACTTCCCAGGATTCTTAGGGGGAAGGCATGACAGTTGGCCATCCAACCTCTGCTTAAAAACCTACAAGGTAGGATATTCCAGTGGTGGGCGGGACCAGAGGCAAAAGTAGGCGGAGCAACACATCTACATTTTATATTTGTATTGGGAATTAATTGTACCCTTGCACAGTATTCTCTCTCTCTCTCTCTCTCTCTCTCTCTCTCTCTCTCTCTCTCTCACTCTCTCTACACACACAAACAAACAAACACATCCCTCCACCCAGTTAAGCAAAAATAAAAACATTAGCAGGATTAATGTAACAACCTGCAGTTTTATAAGAGTATATATTTACAGTACATAAATAAATGAGCAAGTTAAATGAACTTGCGATATGCAGAAGGAATTAAAAAATAAATTTATGGAACCGCAGGAGGAGGGGGAAGGAAGTCAAATTTTAAAACGTTAAATAGATTGTAAAACGAATGAAATGTATAAATTTGGAAAAAAGTATAAATAAAAAACATTTTAAAAACGGAAGCAAGGGTCTCTCTCAGGGTTCAGGGATTATTGTTACAAATGTTAATTAATTAACTAACAATAGATGCATTCCAGGCAGGAAAAGGCACTCAAGAGTGCAAAACACTCTTTGTGATTTTATGTTGTGAACCGCCCTGAGACCTATGGGTATAGGGTGGTATACATTGGTAAATTTAATAAAATAAAAGTAAAAGAAGGGATATCATGCGGTGTTGCCTTAGAAGAGTTCTGAGGGCCATACAGAGACAACTGGAGGGCCACATTTGGCCCCTGAGCCTGACGTTCCCCACCCCTGATATAACTAAATCTGAAGGAAGCAAGCAACTTCCCTAACGCAGAAAGGACTGGGGAGACGGGGGAAGGAACTGACAAAAATATTATATTTTAAAGCCACCTTTGTCAACCTGCTGCCCCTCCAGTGTTTTGGATCCCAACTCCCATCAGCCCCGGCTAGTAGTGACAGCCTTCGCACACCTACCCCAAGGAGGAAGGGAGTTCCTTACCCAAGGAGGCCACATTCCCGTAATTCTCTATCATGACTTCCTTGTACAAAGCTCGTTGGTTGGGGTCCAGCAGAGCCCACTGCTCTTTCGTGAAATACACGGCCACATCCTCAAAAGTCACCAGGCTCTGCAAGAACACAAAGGGTCGTTGCTCAGTCTCCTGTACCTGGCAGAAACACTTTCTCGCCAGCTCTGAAACAGGGGTAGGGATCCCCCCCCGAAATGCTTTTTGGGACTCCCATCATCGCCAGCCAACATTTCCAATGGTCAGGGCTGATGTAGCACCAACAAAAACTGGAGGGCCACAGATTCCCCAGCCCTGCTGTATAATAACCGTGGCCAGAAAGTCAGAAAGAGAACTCTTCCCACACCAGTCTGAGATGTTTCCATAAAAACGTCTCGCATGCATGTTTGAAACATCAAGAACACAATTCGCAGCTCTACGTCTCTACAGATGTAGAGATCTACATTGGCTCCCAGTACGTTTCCGAGCACAATTCAAAGTGTTGGTGCTTTCCAGTTTGCCAGGTGGAAGGATCTCCTCTCTACTCTCCCCTTGTGCAGTTCTGTGGGGGGTACCCTCCCAATGTCCTAAAGTCCTAAAGCTGAGACCATATAACACCAATCCTGAAAGACCTTCATTGGCTCCTAGTACGTTTCCGAGCACAATTCAAAGTGTTGGCGTTGACCTTTAAAGCCCTAAACGGCCTCGGCCCAGTATATCTGAAGGAGTGTCTCCACCCCCATCGTCCAGCCCGGACACTAAGGTCCAGCTCTGAGGGCCTTCTGGCGGTTCCCTCTCTGTGAGAAGCAAAACTACAGGGAACCAGGCAGAGGGTAGTGGCGCCCGCCCTGTGGAACGCCCTCCCATCAGAGTCAAGAGAATAAACAACTACCTGACATTCAGAAAATACCTGAAGGCAGCCCTGTTTAGGGAAGTTTTTAATCTGTGATATTTTAATGTATTTTAATATTTGTTGGAAGCCACCCAGAGTGGCTGGGGAGACCCAGCCAGATGGGCGGGGTACAAATAATGAATTGTTGTTGTTGTTGTTTTAACTGTGCAAACTCCACAGAAATGAAGGAGTCCCACATGGGCAAGTGGCACATTTTCAAAGTTACCTTTCTTTCCCATGGGATTCAACCTCTAGAACATCCCTCCAAACAACACATCTGAGGTACTTTTGAGGGTCTGGTCCACTTAAAAGACGTTGCTATTGCAAAAGTGGATTGTTTACCATTAACTCTTGCATTTGTCTAAATCCTACCTATCTGCAGCAAGTTCGAGGGGGGGGAATGCCCGGCAACTTCTTGAACTTTTAGAAGAACCTGTCTCTCTCCAGATGTTGTTGACCATCCTTGACCACTGGTCATGCAGAAACTGATAGGAGTTGGAGTAAAACATCTGCAGAACCTCAAGTTCCCCATCTCTGCTTTTAAGAAGACATTTAGTATTTTTTTAAAACTAATGAATGGCTTTGGGGCAGAAGCTGTGCAAGGAGACTGCTGGCAGAGTAAGATTTTCTTCCGGCTTACGACTCATTCAACTCTTAACAAAAGTTCCTCATTTATTGGAAATTATATATTGTACACAGATGTTTGCTTACTTCCAAGAAGGTGCCATTTACTGTCAGTCACTGGGATTCTGAGCTTAGCGCCTCTTTCTTTATTTGCTTGCTTTCCAGCAAAGTGTGCTAAAGCTGTCACTGGCACCTGCCTACAGGTATTTTTCTGAATTTCAACGAGGCTTTATCGCATGTAAAACGCAAACATGTGTTTGCAGTTAGTTGCTTTCTGTATTTCTTGGTGTAGGACACAGAAGCTGAAGGTCTTGGTCTCTCACAGGCTAAGTTAACATTTAAAGACTTCCCCCAAACTTTCGTAACATCAGTGGCATATATATATATATGCCTTCTTGAAGAAGGAATCTCTATTCTGCTAGATGGAAGGAACCATACAGAGCACACTGAAGCCAGATTTTTTTTTTAAAAAAATGGTTTAATATTATGTTCTTTTATTTTACAAACAACAGCAACAAAACTAACAAGACTTCCACTTCTATTCATAATGAGACAGACGGCGGTTAAAGTCAGCCAACTGGGAGAGTCAATATAACTGGCCCTCCAGCTCTTAATCAAAATTCAGCAAATGTTAAAGCATCAGCTGCTGACCGAGGCAGGAAGGGCTTGTGATATTTGGCAAGCCCCTTCGTTACAACGACCACATCGTAATTAGGCTCCCCCTTCGCAGATAACATCTTCCTGCTAAGCTGTCAAAACCTAGAGGACCCTGGCAAATCATTTTTATTGAAAGTAGAATTTGAAATCAATAAGTAATTAGGGTAACACAAGAATTGGCTCGCCGGATCAAACTCAGAATTACGTTCCATGATCGGCAGCAGATCTCCAGGGTTTCAGGCAGGGAGTCTCTCCCAGCCCTACTTGGAGATTTTGGGGATTGAACCTGCAACCTTCTACACATGCAAAGCCGATGTTCTAGCACTGAGTCCCATGGACCATTCCCTAAATAAGCAATTGCAGGGACTTTGCTTCCCCGCTTCCTGCAGGAAAGAAGAATGCTCTGCTCTTAACTGCTAGCGCTCTCTCTCTCTTTTAATTCATTAAATATATATCCTTCCCTTCTTCCCAAAGTTGCTTGGGGATGGCAAAGCAGGCATGCTCAGGTCTTGGCCATCAGCCAGGGAATCAAATGTCGCTGGCAAGAGGAGACTGACGGGCCAGTGGGCAGAACAGTTGCTCCAAGGCTTTGCTTCCCTCTTCCCTCCGCATCCTTCATCCTTTTGTGCCATGCCTACTTGATTGTGATCCTGCAATGCAGGGACGGTCTTATCTTTTGACAGATGTACAGTACAGTCTTACCATGGTTTTTGAGCAGCTTAGTTCTGGAACGTTTTGGCTCCCGAACGCCGCAAACTTGGAAGTGATAGAAAACTAACAGGCTTTACACAAAAAAAATCAATAATAGAAGAAACATTGGTTCATAGTAACACCAAAACATTGTCAAGAATGTATGATTTCTTGCTTGAATGGAATACTAAAGATGAAGAGATTAAGAGTGTTATGATTAAATGGGCAGTTGACATCGGCCATAATATTGAGTACGAAAAATGGTGGAATCTATGGAACAATGGTATGAAATTTACCGCATGCACAGCACTGAAGGAGAATCTATACAAAATGATGTATAGGTGGCACCTTACTCCCACCAAATTAGCTAAAATGTATAGAATAGGAAACAAAAACTGCTGGAAGTGTGGGAAGAAAGAAGGCAGTTTTTTCCATCAGTGGTGGGCATGCGATATGATCAAAGCCTATTGGGAAAAAATATATAACGAACTAAAGAAAATTTTGAGATATACTTTCAGGAAAACACCAGAGGCCTTTCTTTTAGGTATGCCAAATGATGATATAAGAAAAGATGACAGGAAATTTTTTATGTATGCAACGACTGGGGCAAGACTGTTGTTGGCTCAGGTGTGGAAATCTCCACAGATCCCAACAGTTGAGAAATGGCAACAAAAGATTATGGATTACATGGAAATTGCTAAATTGACATCAAAAATCAGGCAACAGGGTGACGAAACTTTTCGAAAAGAATGGGGAAATTTTGTGACATATATAGACAAGATGTGTATAGTAGATTAATATGGAAGTAAAACCTCATAACGGGAAGAGAAATTCAGTAAACGGAAATAGAATGGAAAGGTAATTAGTAGATATCTGGAAAAGGGGGGGAAAAACTGGGTATATTTTGTGAATATAGATGTATAAGTTTGAGAGATTAGTTAACATATTATGGAAATGAGATAAGAATGTGAAATTTAAAGATCGATTTAAAGAAGACAGAACATGGAAGATTGGAAGTCGACATTAGGTACAGAATATAAGTTACTTTGTGTAACTATCAGATGTAATTATATGTAATTATATGTGTATATTAAAATCAATAAAAATTATTGGAGGGAAAAAAAAACGAAGTGAGTGTTATGGTTTGCAAACTATTTTTGGAAGCCGAACATCCGATGGGGCTTCCGATTGGCTACAGGAGCTTCCTGCAGCCAATCAGAAGCCGCGCTTTGGTTTTCGAACGTCTTAGAAGACGAATGGATATCCAGAATAGATTCCATTCAAGGTTCGACTGTACATAGATACTCTATAGAAATGTTAAATAAAACCCCCATTGTGTGCATTCCTGGGTACCAGGCAATCGAAAGTGTACTGCTTCTAAACACTGACATTCTCCTCTTAGCAATCATGGCTAGTTGTTGAATCTTCCATTAATTAAAGAAAAAAAAGAGATGTAATCTAGCAGATATCAACTATCAAGTCTCAGCACCAACACCCAGAATTCTTGGGCAGCTGATAGTGCCCTGGGCCTCTTCTTTCCTTCTCCACCGCCACCAATGCTCCAAAACAAGGTGCACCCAACTAGGTCTGGGGAAGCCGTCATTTCGAATCCTGACATTATTCCACCACAGCACTACTTCTCAGCATGGTGGGAAGTTAAAATGCTGCTCCCTGCAAAGAGAAAACCAGCACAACACAGGCAGAAGGCTATGTCAGAACCTGTCTCAGTGCTACACTAGTTTTCTGTATGCAGGATGTTTTCCTTTGCGGGAAGGATTCAGAAGCTGCAAAGCACCATCACAGCTGCAGTCTAAACTCTATCACACCACCTCATTTTGCTGCACAAAACATATGACACAGTCTTGAGAACTGGTCCCGTGAGCATGGTGCCACAAAGGCACTGGGTTGACCCGACTTCTTTAAGGTTGCAAACTGACTCAGGCTCCAGTCCCGACAACTAAACAGGGCCTTAATTTCAAGTAAAGCTTTTCCAGATTGCTCTGCAGGTATAACACGCTTTCAAAGGGGCTTAGAACTTTACAGCAGGACTAGAGAACCTGTAGTTGAAACAAAATTTAAAAATTCCTTCCAGTAGCACCTTAGAGACCAAATACTGGAAGTTTGTTATTGGTATGAGCTTTTGTGTGCATGCACACTTCTTCACACGAAAGCTCATACCAATAACAAACTTAGTATTTGGTCTCTAAGGTGCTACTGGAAGGAATTTTTTTTATTTTGTTTCGACTACGGCAGACCAACACAGCTACCTACCTGTAACTAGAGAACCTGTAGTACCTGTATTGTAGGACTACAACTCCCATCATCCCCAACAATTGGCTATGCTGGCTGGAGAAGGCTGGGAGTTGCTGTCCAACACGTGCATTGCTACAGTAGAGAGGTCCTTGCCTCCAGAGTCATACAATCTAAACCTGGACAGAGAAACAAGGAATGGGAAGCACACAGGTAACAAGAGATACACATGCGCAAGCAAAGTGACACATGATCCATTCTTTTTATAATTCTGTCAGCAAGGAGAAGTGTTAGAGACAAGACGTTAGATTTGCGTGTCCTGCTTAGAAAAAAAAAATCCCAAAGATCCATGCCTGTTTTGTTTTCACACCACTGCGGCAGAGATATTTACGATGTTGCAGAGATTTCTCTCTCTCTCT
Source organism: Lacerta viridis (assembly GCA_900245905.1). Lineage (NCBI taxonomy): Eukaryota > Metazoa > Chordata > Lepidosauria > Squamata > Lacertidae > Lacerta > Lacerta viridis. The sequence continues at coordinate 44,411 of OFHU01003670.1, read as the reverse complement.
TTTTTTTGGACGATGTTGTCATCAGCAGGCAAAGATACGAGACGCTGGACAAAGTGTGCTGAGTCTAACCCACAAAAGCTTATGGTTACGCCTTAAGTCTTTAAGGCGCCTACGAGAGTCTGCCTGAGTTACAATCGGAGGGTAGCGTTGGGGAACTTACACACACACACATCATGAGGGTACATGCTTCCAAGCACAGCTTTTATAGCACTGCAGCGCCAGCAGGGACCACATCAGTCACACACACACACAAATTATGATGCAGCAAACAGCCAGGGACGCAGGAGCTCTCTCTCTCTGTCTGTCTGTCTGTGTCTGTGTGTATTTCAGAGGTGGATCTGAGACTTCAGCATGCAAAACCCCGAGGATCCGAGTCTCAGGTACCTCATCAAAGCGCTGGATCCGTGACTTAAAAGATAAATAAATGAAACCATGCAATGACAGCAGATAAGACATATATAAATAGACACGCACATAATATACCAGCTGCTTCTGTTTTTCTAGTTTTCCTGCTGCTTTTTCCAAACTAAGACAGAAACACTTTCAGAAACTACAAGGACCTGAGGTTTATCTTTTCCCCGCCATTTTAAGAGGTTATATTTGGTCTCTCTCCCCCCCCCCGTTTGCTTTTCTGCCCCTCCTCCCCACACCCTGGCACACACCCCTTCCCAAGTGCACAAGGGGATGCCAAGCTCAGCCCCTTCCTTTCCCCCCTGGGTCTATGAAAAAGGGTGGGGAGGGGAACTCAAGAAGACAAAGGAGACACCCCCCCTCCCAGTTCCCCAAGTTGCAAGAAACATTACCCACCCACCCCAAAAAAGCCCCTCGCCCACCCGCTCTCAGTTAAGGCACTCCCCCCATCCTTTACCTGCATTTGCAAAAGGTGGGTTTCAGGCGCTCCTCCGGACAGTTTCCGGCTCTTGCAACTCAACTCACTGACGCCCCCCCCCTTTCTCTCCTGGGGATGCTGTGCTCATGCGCTTCCCCACGCCCCTTTTCCAGCTCAGCCAATCCCTCGGCTCCTTCGCGCCCGTCGCTCCCATCTCGGCCAATCCAATGTCGGGATATTCCAGACTCGGACCGTGGAGAGGAACGGAGGCGGGGCTAAGAGCCCAGTGCCTGCTGGGAATGGTAGTCCTTGTCCCCCCCCCACGCTCCAGCTGGTGCCCAGCGCCACCCTTACCCTGCCCTTGTGAGACTTGGGTTGTTGCCTTCTAGTTTTTAACCCGTTTTTCGGCCCGCAAAGCACTCTGCAGGGTTGGAAACATAATATAATATAATATAATATAATATAATATAATATAATATAATATAATATAATATAATATAATATAATATATATAATATAATATAGTTACAGGTGGGTAGCCGTGTTAATGCTGCAAAGGTAATGAAGATAAACTTAACATTTTAAAACTGCAGCAGACAAAAACAAAATCCAAAACTGGAACAGCCTATGTATTTGTGTTCTGGTGCAAAATCACTGGCTTTTGGGGGGGGACGCAGGGAATTTGGCCCTTAGGTTTTATTTAGATAGAATTAAGTGTTCCCTCCACACACAAAAATATGCTGATGCCTTTTTTCTCAGGCTGCTTCGAGGTGGTGTTTTGTTGTTTTTTAAAAGATGTTTTTAATAAGGATGTCTGTTTTTAAAACAAACTATAGCAACAAAACAGAAAATATTTAACAATGGAAACAACTGCAAGAATTGCCCATTTTGCTGCTGATGCTCAGAACTCTGGCACATGTACATCCAATACAAAATAAAATGCATACATGAAAAGCAGGCAATCCCACCACCCCCACAAAGCAAAGGAGCTCACCCCAGCAACTTTTTAATTACCTTCTGTTTATAAGTACATTTTTAAAATGTAGAGGGGTTAGGAACTTGAGCAGCAACCATATGTCATAAGATTGCTGATTATTGTATATTCTACTGGCCAAAAGCCACAAACCTATTGTTTCAAAATCTTTTCACAACTACTTTACAGAAAAAACATGATGCTTCTTATCACCTTAATTATTCTATATTTGTTATAGATTGTTCACGTAATTCAGCAACTGTGGTGAGATACCACTTTCTCTTCCATTTTTGTATTTTTCTGGGTGGGTGAATTCTCTAGGTCACTTTCTCCATACATTTAAAGCATCAATACCACTTTAAACAGTCATGGCTTCCCACAAAGCATCCTGGGAGCTGTAGTTTGTTAACGGTCCTGAGAGCTGTTAGGGGGACCCCCATTCCCCAGAGTTCCTTGTGAAAGCACATTGAGAACTGTAGCTCTCCAAAGGGAATAAAATAATAAATTATAATCATACTAAATGAAGAGGACACTTACCTATTATCATTCAACGTGAACTTAAACCTAACTTCTACAGTCACGTCTTGCTGAATTAAATGAAAACAGGAGAGTGTTTTGTGGTACCTTAGAGACTAACACTATATGAAGCCTGTTTCCATGGATTAGAGCAGGGTTTCCCAAACTTGGGTCCCCAGCTGTTTTTTGGACTAAAATTCCCATCATTCCTGACCACTGATCCTGCTAGCTAGGGATGATGGGAGTTGTAGTCCAAAAACAGCTGGGGACCCAAGTTTGCGAAACGTTGGACTAGAGTCAACTTCGTCAGATGCACAGTGTGTCTTGCGAATGTGTTGTATTGGCCAGGAGACGGGGAAATCAAGTCTTCAGTTTGAATCTTGCCTCTGCCAAGAACCAAGGAAGCCAGGGATGGGGAACTTGAGGCCCATCAAATGCTGCTGGACTCCAACTCCCATGATGGAGTCCAACAAAATCAGGAGGGTCTCCATACCTGCCTTAGTTTCCTCCTCCCTGTTCTACATAAACCTTTGGTCCGAACCCAAGTGGAACAATTTGCTTCTCCTCACTCTTTAAAGTTTATAATGTCATGCCATGTCCCCACACTGCCTCTGTGAACACAAGAGGGGCCCAAAAACCTGAGAGGATTTGTGCCTCACTCCCTGTTCCCCGAAGAGTCAGACACGACTGAACGACTGAACAATAACAACCCAGTTCCGCATCTTGTGCACAAACTGAAGGACATTTTCTTGAGGGGTTGCTAAGAGAAGAGGTGATTTGACTCTGTTGTCCTACTATGTCGTCTTCTGTCAGCCAACAGCACTGAGAAATAACAAGCATGTGCCCAAACAGAAATATCATCGCTCCTCTTCGGCTGAAACCCATTTTCTGCCATTCCTATAGCTCTCCTTTTGGAGGAAATTATTTCGGTATGGAGAAGGGCCCCTATGGTGACAATGGGCTGTTTCCTGCTAAGTCGTTGTCAGGAAACCCCCCTCCCCACGACAGGTAGCATCCCGGGAGAGCTTGCAGTACAGGGAACCACCCCCTTTGTTCACCAGTTCGTCATCCCCCTCCTCAGCAGGAAGCGACCATTCCTCCAGTGGGGAGGGGGAGTTAGAGGCAGGAAGTCGGCGCAGGGGCTGTGAAGAGATCGCAGAGCCTGAGCACCAAGGGGGAAGCGGGGAACAGGGACAGTTTCCCACGCCCCGAGTTCGCAGACAGGAAAGACGTGGAAGGGGGAGGCGGGGGTTCAGGATCCCGCGCCTCTTTTGCTGGACAAAGAACCGGAAGGGTTCATTCCCGGACTCTGCAGAGGGATGAGATGGACGTTTGAACTTTTGCTCCACTGTAAATATCTGCACAATAAAGAACTTAGTTTTTAGAAGAAGTGTGCATGCACACGAAAGCTCATACCAAGAACAAACTCAGTTGGTCTCTAAGGTGCTACTGAAAAGAATTTTCTATTTTGTTAGTTCTTAGAAGTTCTGCGTTCGGCTGATTTCTCATGAGCAACCACTGAACGTCCTTACAGTCGTAATCATAGAGCAAACCTATTAAAATTTCCACAGGCGTGGCTAACTTAAGTTCATTGATTTAAATGGGTCTATGACTTTAGCTGCATACACAACCCATGCTCTTTCTCCTCACATTTTAGAAATTCATACAGTTTTCTTTCCCGAGAAACTTATCCACAAATTTAAAGGGCTTGATGCTTCTATAGAGCTATGCAGGGGTGCCTACCTGTAGCAGTACACACTGAAATGAAAAAGGGAGAGGATTAGTAATCGATGGGATGTTCATGTTCCATAGAATGAGGATTAACCTACCCTACCCTAGCGCCCTACAGATGTTCTGGGCTCTGGCTCCCATCAGCCTCAGCCAACATGACCAAGAACCAGACATTATGGTAGCTGGAGTCCAAAATGTCTGGCTGGGAAGGGCCGTTGCAAGTACTTCAGAGGGTGTCAAATATCCATGTAAAAGTTTCTCCACATGTCGTAAACCAGCCAGCCAAGGTTATTTTAGAACGCTTGCCTATCCAATGCACAAGGTATCTGGCATACTTCAAAAAAAATTTATTTCTTTGAGAGCCCCCTTTAACAGTATCCGCTGGAGCCAACTCTCTGAAAAATGTCAAAGCTACATTCACATAGGATCTTTCCAGCAAGAAGGAATAATAGTGTTAGAAGGTAATGGGTTGCTAATGTCCACCTCCCTTAGGGGCACGGGCGGCCCTGCAGGTATTAATGGACTCCAACTCCCATCAGTCCCAGGGGTAGCATGGCCAATGGTCAGGGATGATGGGAGTTGGAGTTCAGCAAGATCTGGATGCCACAGGTTCCCCACCAAGGATGTAAGGGCTATGCGTTTGCGCCAGCTGCAAAAATAAGCCATTTTAATTTTAAAAAATCAAATTGTTTTTATCAAGCTGCGAAATTCAGACTAGCACAAATGTTAGAAGACTCAAGAGCTAGAATGCTCCAATGTTGCGCTAATATGGAATGCTCGCTGAATGACTCTGGGGTTACGGCGCTCATCTCGCTTTACTAGCCGAGGGAGCCGGCGTACAGGCTTCCGGGTCATGTGGCCAGCATGACTAAGCCGCTTCTGGCGAAACCAGAGCAGCACACGGAAACGCCGTTTACCTTCCCGCCGGAGCGGTACCTATTTATCTACTTGCACTTTGACGTGCTTTCGAACTGCTAGGTGGGCAGGAGCAGGGACTTAGCAACGGGAGCTCACCCCGTCACGGGGATTTGAACTGCTGACATTCTGATCGGCAAGCCCTAGGCTCTGTGGTTTAACCCACAGTGCCACCTGTGTCCGCAATATAGGGTTTAGGGCACACCAATGAATATATATGCAATTCTGAGTGTTGTTTGCATCTGTCACCTGCACATCCTTTGACGTCCGTACTCTATGGCAGAGGTTCTGTGATGGCCTGTGAGTCAGACTCAGATGCTGAACCTGAGGGATCCCAGCCTGCACAGGATTCCCCGCCTCCAGAACCAGCTGAGCCGGGGCCAGGGCTTGAGCCTGAAGGATCCCCACCTGTGCTGGATCCCCAGGTGCAGGCATCAGCAGAGTCTGCTCTGGCTCCTGATGGGAGGGAGGACCCATTGCCTGCAGGTGCTCCACTCCCAGCCTCTTCAGAGGAAGCTGAGGCAGCCCCTGGGTCCAGTAACCCACCAGCCTCTCCTGAGCTGCAGAGGCTCAGGACAGAGAGGCGAAGGGAGCTAAGTGCCTACAGGAGGAGTGCTCGCCTCCAGGCCCGGAGGAGAGGCGAGTCTCCGGAGGATCGGGGCCGCCCTAAGCATAGGGCCAGATAAAAGCCAGCCAGACCCAGCCCAAGTTGCGTGAGCAACTTAGTTGCAAGCGTATGCTCAACCTGCAACCTTGTGCCTGAACCTGCCTTGGACCTTGACCTGCTCCCTGCCTCGCTCCCCGCCGGACTGACCTCCTTTGGACCCCTAGACCCAGGACTGGACTTGGACCTCGCTTCACGGACAAACCCCTGGGGCCAGCACAGCTTCTCAAACAGTGTGGCAAGTGTGGCCGGAAGATTCAAGGACAAGCAAAGTAACATTTAAACATTTCTGTGTAGGTATGGGTATACAACCAGAAACAGTAACCACGACTCTCTTCAAGAACGTTGGCTGTTCTTCCACGACATATTGTTGTGAACAGGAGTTCTCAACTCTGACAAATATGAAAGATCAGGAAAAAAAGGAAGGAGATGAGGGTTTGTCTCAAATCACATTAGCCTACTGCAAATGAGATTAGCCGGCCAAAGCAAGCTCACACCTCTCACTGAGTTTGCATCCCTACTTAAGGTGCATATGTAACAGGCTCATTCGTAATTAAAATTTGGGAACGATTCATGTTCTTATATAGCTGCATTGCTTCATACTTGCTGGGTGTTCCACGATCACATTATAAAATAGCTGTGTCCTATGTTGTAAATCAAGTTGTTTTATTTTCCATTTCCAATAAAAAAAAAAATTGGTGCGGCCCACAGCAATTTTTTATTCTGTAAGTGTGGCCCAAAGAAAACAGCTTGAGAGCCGCAGCTCTATTGTATGGGGAAAGGCTCGGAACGGTCATAATAACTCTCATCCACGTGGGCTCTCTCGTGGCAGATGAGGGCGGACGTCGACGGGAAACATTCGCCACACATCAAACACGTATAAGGTTTGTCAGCCGCACAGCTCCTCTGATGCCTCGTAAGGTCTGAACTTTGAACAAAGCATTTGTGGCATTTCAAGCATTTGTGGGTCCTCTCTCCTGGGTGAACTCTCTGGTGCTTTGCCAGGGTGGAGGGATCGGCGAAACACTTCCCACACTCCAGACATTTGAAGGGCTTTTCTCCCGTGTGGACTCGCTGGTGTCTCTCGAACTGCGATTTGGAAGTGAAGCCTTTCCCGCACTCCGGGCACCGGTAGGCCAAGCGTTTGTAGGTCGTCTCTCCCGTGTGAACTCGCCGGTGTTTCGCAAACGTCGAGGAGTCGGCAAAGCGCTTCCCGCACTCCAGACATATGTAGGGCTTCTCCTTTGTGTGGATTCTGCTGTGCGTAGTGAACGTGGAGTTGTGAGCGAAAGACTTCCCGCACTCCGCGCACTTGTAGGGCTTCTCTCCCGTGTGGACTCTCTGGTGAGTGGCGAATGTGGAAGAATCGGCAAAACTTTTCCCACAGTCTGAACACGTAAAGGGCCTCTCTTTCGTGTGGGATCTCTGGTGCCTCGCAAAGATTGCTCTGCGGGCAAAACGTTTCCCGCACTCTGCGCACTCGAAGGGTTTTTCTCCCGTGTGGACTCTGCGGTGCGCGGCGAGCGCAGAGGAATAAGCGAAGCATTTCTCGCACTCCAGACACCGGAAGGGTTTCTCTTTCGTGTGCACCCTCTGGTGGTTCGCGAGTTCCGACTTGCGAGCGAAAAGCTTCCCGCAATCTAAACACTGAAAGGGTTTCTCTCCCGTGTGCACTTGCTGGTGGTTCCCGAGCTGCGACTTCCACGTAAAGCATTTCCCGCACTCCGAGCATTTGTGAGGCTTCTCCCCTGGGTGGATTCTCCTGTGCATCACAAAGGCCGTGGAATAAGCAAAGCATTTCCCGCACTCCAAGCACTTGTAGGGGTACTCTCTCGTGTGGACCTTCTGGTGGGTGATGAGTACCGACTTGTGAGAAAAGCTCTTGCCGCATTCGACGCACACGAACGGCTTCTCCCCGGTGTGGCTTCTCCGGTGTTCTCCGACCTGAGATTTCCAAGCGAAACACTTGCCGCAATCTAAGCATTTGTAGGGTTTCTCCCCTGTGTGGACCCGCTGGTGGTCGGCGAGTTTTGATTTCTGGACAAAGCACCTCCCGCACACGGCACACTTATATGGGTACCTGCCTGTGTGGGCTGTCTGGTGAATCACGAAATAGGATTTGTGAGAAAAACGCTTCCCGCACTCGGCGCAGCTGTAGGGCTTCTCTCCCGTGTGGATTTTCTGGTGGCTCGTGAGGTTTGATTTGGTGGCACAGCGCTTCCCGCACTCGGAGCACTTGTAGGGCTTCTCTCCTGTGTGGACTCTCTGGTGGATCGTGAACTTTGATTTCTCAGCAAAGCACTTCCCACACTCCAAGCATTCATGGGCTTTCTTTCCTGCACGGAGATCCTGACATCCGGCAATGCTTGACTTCTGAACAAGATATCCCTCCCGAGCGGCACATGGGTGGTTTCCCCTGCGCGCATCTGCTGGGGCAAAAGGCAGATAGTAATAGGATTTATTCTGGAGGAAGGAAAAGCAGGAAACCTGGGAAGAAGGTTGAAAGGGGAAACTTAACCATTAAGAATGTGGCGGTACTGAAATATCAAGTAACAAAGCGGCATGAAAACACCTCCCTCTTTCATCCCGCCATCCCCAAACACTGCGGTCACATCGACATCACACATGTACACTGCATGGCTTCCACCAAAGAATCCTGGGAGCTCTAGTATAAGGGTGCTGGGAACTGTAGCTCTGCCAGGGGCAAGCCGGGGGAAATAGAAGAGCAAATAAAATTTTTATTGTCACATGAATTTGGAAGCTAAGGTCTTCAGCAGCTGTTGGTTTAATGCAGCGTTTCCCAAACTTGGGCCTCCAGCTCTTTTTGGACTACAACTCCCATCATCATCTAGCTAGCAAGACCAGTGGTCAGGGATGATGGGAGTTGTAGTCCAAAAAAAAACAAGAGAACCAAGTTTGGGAAACACCGGTTTAATGCATAGTAACTGCCCATTTGCCTATTTTAAAACCATGACTTGAGGTATCCCAAGAAAAATTTACTGATCGAAGTCCCAAGAAACCACAAAATAGTTTTTGGATGGTTGGCTTCCCCTGACCCCTCACCTGAGCTGGCGTTGGAGTTCTCAACTCCATCCAAACCCCGACAATTTGGCACCCACGGTTGTTCCCCTCGTTCCAGGTGGGAGATGAGCTCAGGTTTGGTGAATGGAAATCCTACCCAGGGAAGAAGACAGCAGAGAATGTCACAGGAGATGTGGTGAAACACATCCAAACCCCTAAAGAGGGAACCACACAACCATCGCACGTATTCTGAAATCTTTAGAATTGGGGTGAAGAAGCTCCTTGTCCACTAGGCCTGGCAAGAGTCTTAAATTGGATCCTGTGGCCATTGCCCCCAGATGATATACAATGTCAGTTAAAACTGCAGCTGCAAAAGAACAATTGGGAGCTTAAGCTGGATTCCGATTGTTTGTTAATTTTTTCCCTTAATGTTGGAGTTATAATAATACAGTGGAACCTCGGAAGCCGAACACCTTTGAACTTGAACGTTTCAGCTCCCGGACGATCGAACCCCGGAAGTGATTGTTCTGGTTTTCGAACGATTTTCGGAAGCCAAACATATGGCGCGGCTTCCAATTGGCTGCAGAACACTCCTGCAGCCAATCGGAAGCCGAGCTTTGGAAGTCAAATGCTTTGGAAGTAGAACACACTTCTGAAACGGATTCCGTTGGACTTCCAAGGTACGACTGTGTGTGTGTGTGTGTGTGTGTGTATTTGCAATGAATGAATGAGGCAGTAGCTGGATGAATGATGGTTCTAGTATGCCTAGGTCTTCTCCTAGCCTGGTCTGCCTCAGCCTGTTGTGAACAAGGAAGTCTATCGAGCAAATCACCCTGAATTTTTTTAGAGAAAGGGCAAGTGAAGAAACCAAGTGTGTCATAGATACGCATCATTTCAAACATGCAGAGATGGGCAAGTGAATTTGAATTTTGAGGCTTCTTGAAGAATAATGCACCAGAATCCTTACCCAACGAGGCCACATTCCCATAATTCTCCATCATGACATCCCTGTAGAGGGCCCTTTGGTCGGGATCCAGCAGAACCCCCTGCCTCTCCGTGAAATACACCGCCACATCTTCAAAGGTCACCACCGGCCCCTGCAAGGACAGAGAGACCCCCCCCATCTCATTTCCCACAAATGTTTTCAAGAGGCTCAGGGTGCAGACCTGGAACAGGAAGCAGCTGCCCCAGAAGGCACCTTGCCCCACTGACTGAGCCCAGACTCTCCCCATCTTCCCACATCCACACTTTCATCTTCTTGCGGCCCTTGATAAAGAAAAAGGTTGCTTCTGGAATGCGCAGCACAATGCCAGTGGTAGAATGGACTGCAACACCTGGGTCACTTCTGCTAGGGCCCCACGTGGCTTTTGACAGGTGAGCAGGACATGTCATGTGACTGACAGGTGGGTTGTCCCGCCCACCTGTCAAAAGTTGTGCCTGTGGATGATCTTTATCTCAGCCCCTAGAGAGAAAAGGTCCCCAAACGCAAGGTGGGGGACCTGTGGCATCCAGCCTTAAAGCACTGCAATTATGAGCAAACACAGCCAGCAGCTATGTTAAGAGAGTGGATTTAGGGCATCGGCACTTGAAAATATGAGGTTCTGTCCAGGTTCAGAGCATCAGGGGGGCTTTCCGGCCAGGTGTGTGTTGTGAGATCGATGCTTCTACCTCTACCACATGCAAATTCCACACAGTATCTATGTGTCACTGCTCATATGAAAAGCACTGTCTTATATTTCTCTCCCACCCACCTCCCATTTAATCCAGATTTGCCATTTCCTAAGAAAATCCAATAATTCATTTAATATTTTTTTTTAAGCCCGTTTGTGATATCTAAACAACCTAATTGCAAAATTAAGCCCCCACTACTCGGAACTGTCGCATTCCTTTAACAACAAACAAAAGCGCGCTGAGATCACATGCATGCTAGGCACCTTTAAGGGCTGGTTTTTTAAAAAAACAAAACAACGAAGAAGAAGAAGAAGAAGAAGAAGAAGAAGAAGAAGAAGAAGAAGAAGAAGAAGACTCTTTCAGGAATCACAACGTTTATCTCTTCTTTTCTTTTCTCTATCCACACCTCCTCCGCCATTTTTAGAGGTCAAATTTGGTCTTATCCTTTCCCTCTCTTCCCAAGTACATAACGGGATGCAAAATGCAGCCTCTTCCTATTCCCTTCTGGGTCGAAAAGCAAAATAAATAAAATAAAATCAATGCTGGGGACCCACCAAACAAAGGGAGGAGTCAGCCCCATTTCCCTATGCTATGCAAATATAAAACAGGCTCCTCGCACGCTCCTTCCCAGTGATGCATTTTCCACCCTTACCTCCATTTAGGACCCGGGAGATAAATATGTTCTTCTTTCCCGCAGCTTCTTGCTCTTTCGAACTCAGAGAATCCCCACCTGGCTCTGCTGTCCTGGGTGGAATGTTGCGCTCTGACGTCTCCCGCCCCCTTTCCCCCTATCAGCCAATCACTCGGCAACTTCGCCACCCTCTCAAGCCAATGGAACGTCGGGCAGGCCGAATTCGCAATGGCTGCTGGGAAATGTAGTCTTTTTTTCCTTCTTCCTCCAGGGCAATATTTTCGCAGTGACTTGAGGGTGTTCGCAGACGGGTACCAGAGCGCTCTCTGCGCTGCAATATTTTGTTGCTGACCTTGCTTCAAACAAGCTATAAACAAGCTACAGCTTAGGGCCCCACTCTCTTGGGGGCCCCCAAAAAATTCAAAGGAAAAAAACCAACTGGATGTACATTTAAAATAAAACCTACATACAGCAACAGTGTTTTGTGTTGTGTAGGCTCCTATGATGTAAGTAATGGGCCCCGCCTGCTAGCCTGCTCCCTAAAATATCACTGGTTTGCTCATTTCTATATATAGGGTGCCTACATTCTGCTATTTATAATTATTAGTAGTTTGCATCATATATTTACACCTATTATTATTTCATGTTATAGCAAGTTTCTAGAGACCAGATTATGAAACCGTGTTTCTAAAGGAACTTTTGTCATTGCCCAATGCCAATGTGTTTGCATTATTAATTCGTTATGAATAGAAAACCATTTTAAGTTAGAGCTTCATAATTATTTCAGTATTAATATACTTCTTTTTAATTGCATTTCAGTTCAACAATTACTTTGATAAAATACATATTTTGTCCATATAGCAGGCATGTCCAACCAGTAGACTGCGATCTACAGTGGTACCTTGGTTCTCAAACGCTTTGGTTCCCAACTGCCGAAAACCTGGAAGTAAGCGTTCCAGTTTTCAAATGTTTTTCGGAAGCCGAACGTCGGATGCGGCTGTCAACTATTGTTTCCGGGGCGCCTGCACCAATCAGAAGCTGCACCTTGGTTTTTGAACATTTCAGAAGTCAAACCAACTTCTGGAACGGATTAAGTTTGGCACTTTTGTTTTTGCTATTTATTTTGCGTTTTTGAGGCTTTTTCGGTTAATTTGTTTTTGTGACTGTGTGGAACCCAGTTCAGCTACTGATTGATTGTGTGACTGCGGAAATGGATAAAAGCCCCCCATCCAAACAATGACTATCATCAGTGCAGGTAAGAAAAAAAATAATTTTAATTTTTATCATCTACAATACTGTCTTATTTATTTTATAGTACAGTACATTGATTATTGCTTTCATTTTATGGATCAATGGTCTCGTTAGATGGTAAAATTCATGTTAAATTACTGTTTTAGCGGTCGTTTTTAATTAATCCGTTTCACATTACTTTCTATGGGAAAGCACGCCCTGGTTTTGGAACGCTTTGGTTTTGAAACGGACATTTGGAATGGATTAAGTTTGAGAACCAAGGTAACACTGTATATTGATCATTGCTCCACCCACCCCATGAACACACCTCCCTCCGATGACAATGGGTAGATCACTGCCCCCCCAGAAGCCAGTCGTCTCCTGGGTCTGGAATTTTTAGTGCTTGTTCGCTACTGAGCAAAGAGGGAGTAGATTTCCCCCCCCCCAATCACAGTCAGAAGTTTTCACCCACCTTGGGAGTTGACCTATTAACGACGTGCCTGCCATATATCATGGCCCTGGTCGCTATACTCCTGCCCCTCCCCCTCGCCCCCACCCTCAATGCCTGGAAGGGAAAAGCTTTCTCTGTGCTGCTGTTTTGAACAGCAACAATATGTTATTGATTTTTCAAATCTAAATTAAAACTAAACAAACAAAGGTAAACAAACACACATGGTTCGGTGTGCTGGTACTTTCTATTGCTGGATTGATGATAGTATAAATACAAAGGGCCCCATTACCTTCAGTAGCTTAGGCACACTTCTTCAGCCTCATCAACAGACCCAAACTACTGGAAGGATTTTTTTGTTTTATTTTGTTTTGGAGTATAAATAAGTGATGTTTTCCTGTGCTTTTCAAACAACCACTTCTTTGCATTTCAGAATACATCTGTCACTTATGGTTAACACTTGCTTGCATGCAAGTAATTAAAGTAAATTATGCTATTTAGTCATAAAGTGTTAGTGTTCTGATATGCTGCTGCATGAAGAGTTGTGAGTTCAGTCTCTTTGCTTTGATTCTTATAAAGTAGTTGAGAAATAAAGGAATATATGAAGAGATGCCAACTTATGTGACCAACATAGCCACCTGTGAAACTTATATTATGGTTCCTGCAATTTAGTGTTCTCAAATTGTCAAAACCTTAGGAAAAGCCTGTGTGAATAAAGCCCATAAAATCTATGTGTAAGATTGGCTTAATTATCCTAACAGGAGTTATAATTTTTTTACTGTTTAATATTTTGTTTTGAGGTAATCTGCTGGTGAACCAAAAGTATTTTTTGGGGTTAGGGGCCGCTTTAAATAAGAGTTACCTTAAAAGGCTAACAAATTTAGTATGGTGCGCTCCTCAAAGAGGGCCAGGGCCATGCAGCTGCTGGGCTGACCTTGGGCTAGTCACACTTCTCTGAAGTCTCTCAGCCCCACTCACCTCACAGAGTGTTTAGGCAAGTTGTGGGGGAGGAAGGGAAAGGAGAATGTTAGCCGCTTTGAGACTCCTTCGGGTAGTGATAAAGCGGGATATCAAATCCAAACTTCTTCTTCTTTCTTTCTTTCTTTCTTTCTTTCTTTCTTTCTTTCTTTCTTTCTCAACAGCAGCGATTCCATGGGGTCCAGGCTGCTCATTCACACATAGCTTCTCCACAGAGAAAGCACTGGCAAAGGAGACTTTGGATGATGATGATGATTTATTGTTAAATATTACAAGAACAGATCTACCGAAAGAATACAATAAATTGTAGAAGGTACTTTTATCAGATGTGGTAGCAATGCAACGTTATGAAAAAATATGGGGAAATGATATATAACAAATTGGAAAATAATAATAATAATAATAATAATAATAATAATAATAATAACTTTTGTTCAAAAACCAGAAGCCTTTTTATTAGGTATTACAGGAAAGGATCTACCGAAAGAATGTAAGAATTTGTAGAAGGTACTTTTATCAGATGTGGTGGCAATGCAAGCTTACGAAAAAACATTTTTTTCCAATCCGTTTTATACCATTTCCCCATTTATTTTTCATAATTTTTCATTGCCACCACATCTCATAGAAAGTCCCTTCTACCTCTTTACGTTTCCAACACTGATTTCCCCTTGTTTTATACATATTTTTTTTCCAATTTAACCGGTTTTCAATACCACCTAGCCATCGTTTTCATATAGTTCTCTTCAAGTCAGGTCCAGGCCATGAATTTTAATTTCTATTGTGCTTTTAATTCTTCCTTTAAACTATTTTTAAATTAATTTTTGCAATCGCAGAAAATAAAAAAATATCACAGCCCAACTCCCAAACGTGCATAGCTGTCAACTTTCCCCTTTTTTTAAAGGGAAATTCCCTTATTCCGAATAGGATTCCTCGCAAGAAAAGGGAAAAGTTGACAGCTATGCAAATGTGGGATTTCCAAAAAACCCCACCAATTTCCCTCTATTTTTTTCAATTCTCTTTAAGGCAGGTCCAGGCCGTCAATTTTAGATCGTTTTTCCATAATCTTTACCAATCTGTCATTTGAATATTATGTCCCACATCTTTTCTCCACTTTATCATAACACACTGGACCTCTTCACCTGCTGTTTCCCATTCTAACAAGTTATACATTTTCAATAATAATAATAATAATAATAATAATAATAATTTATACCCCGCCCATCTGGGCGGTGTCCAACAAAAGATTAAAATACAGTAATTCATCAAACATTAAAAGCTTCCCTAAACAGTTATTTAGTGCCACTTCCCATTATTTCTCTCTGGAAATTGGAAATTTCACAAGTCACTCCCACCATAGTTGCAGACTTCCAGCAGATTATGGTCCGGGTCTCGGAAATAAACGGATTTTATTGGGCCAAGCGCCCCTGTTCTAGCCACTGGGCCTTCTTCAATGCTGACCCCACATACCTGAAAAAAGAGACAGGGGAGGAAATGAAGGAAACGAAAATGAATGAAATGAAGTGAATGAATGAAGGAAAAAATCTGAAATTCCATCAAAAGCATCGAGGGCCATTTGCAACGTCACACTGCTCCTGCAATGCCCATTTCTCTCTCTCTCTCTCTCTCCCCCCCTTTTAAATTGAGTGTTATAACTATTCTGTTCATTGTTAAAAATAAAATAACACTTTAAAAAAAGTAAAAAATCACACACATGAGAAACACCAAAACCTGATAGTAAGATTCAACTAATAATAATAATAATAATAATAATAATAATAGTAATAATAGATTTCTACCCCGCCCATCTGGCCACTCATTGTTAAAAATAAAATGACAATTAAAAAAAATATTATTTTTCTGCTGTACTTTATTGGAAGTAGAAAAATAATCATTTCCTTAACAGCAAAACAATTTATGTAACTAAAACAATAACATGATATCATATGTATCCATGTTTGTTAACTGATGTGGTTAAACCATTTTAAAAAAAAGAAAATTAAACTGAGTTTTAGCACACATGAAAAACTTTAAACAAGTTTATAGCCCTTTTTTTACTATAATGTAACGAAATAGAAAACTATCTTTGGAAAGATTTTTCCTCCAAAAGCATTTTATTTTTTTAAAAAAACCCAATTTAAATTTTAAAAATACGATTTAAATTTTAAAAAATCCAATTAAAAAATCTGATTTGAATTTTTAAAATCCGATTTAAATTAAAAAACCGATTTAAATTTTAAAAAGCCAATTTAAATTTTAGAAATCGGATTTATTTATCTTTTTAAAAGAAGAAGAAGAGTTTGGGTTTGATATCCCGCTTTATCACTACCCGAAGGAGTCTCAAAGCGGCTAACATTCTCCTTTCCCTTCCTCCCCCACAACAAACACTCTGTGAGGTGAGTGGGGCTGAGAGACTTCAGAGAAGTGTGACTAGCCCAAGGTCACCCAGCAGCTGCATGTGGAGGAGCGGGGACGCGAACCCGGTTCCCCAGATTACGAGTCTACCGCTCTTAACCACTACACCACACTGGCTCTCAAAAACATTGATTTTTATCCACCCTGGTTGCAGCCACCCTGCCTGACCTTCAGGTGTTCCACCAACTGTTCCAGAGGCATCTCTGTGACGAGGCAGAGGTCCAAAGAGCCAGGGGTCGGCCGGTGGGCTTTGGGTTCAAATTCCTTCCCCACCTCGTGGAGGTTGAACTTCTGTTGGCCAAAATGCAGAGCTTGACGGTTTCCCTGTGAAGGCAAAATGCAACCTGGAATGATGTGGATGGAGACAAGGGAAGGGCTTGGCAAATACAGCATTTTATCATGGTAGAGATATACCCTGTGGTCCTTCCGATGTTGCTGGACTCCAGCTGCTATGATCCCCAGTCAGGGTGATAAAAACCAATGATTAGTGTTTAAAAAAATAATATTCGGATTTAAAAAAAAATAAATCAGATTTTTTAAAAAATTAAATCGATTTTTTAAAATTTCAATCATTTTTTTAAATTTCAATTGGATTTAAATAAAAAATTACTGATAATTATGAAATTATGGTGAGGTTTCATTAGTTGACTGCTTCTATTTGGACAACTTTTCTGCTGTACTTGATTGGAAGGAGTAACATAAAACAATTTCCTTCATAACAATTTAAACCATTTATTTCACTGAAACAAAAACATGGTAGCAGTTTGTTAACCGATGTGGTTAAACAATTAAAAAAACAAACAAACAAAGACTGCGTTTTAGCTCACATGAAAAACTTTAAACAAATCCTTATTTCCTGATGAATATCCTTTGGACTAGAATGCAACTTAGATAGAAAGATTTTTCTTCCAAAAGCATTTTATTTTAAGAAATCAGATTTAAATCCAAAAGTTAAAAAAATCAGATTTAAATAAAAAAATCTGATTTAAATCCCAAACATCCAATTTAAATTAAAAAATATTATTTAAATCCAAAAATTCGATTTAAATCCAAAAAATCCGATTTAAAACAAAATTCAAATTATTCAATTTAAAAAAAAAATATCGATTTTTATCCACCCTGAGAATTATGCATGAAATGGAAGAGAGTGGACCACAAAGTCCACCACGTGATATGTGACGGAGACTTCTCCGTGGCTGCCCCCCTAATGTGGGGTTCCCTCCTGAGAAGGGCCAGACTGTCTCCTTCCCTGTTATCCCTACACCAGCTGACCAAGAACTTCCTGTCCAGACAGGCCTTTCTTTGGTAACACTGGGATAGACCATGCTGACCGCTGGGCAGCTGTCGGGGCAGATGGCATTTTAATTGCTGGTTCCAAAAGTGTTTGGGTGTTTGAACATGAATTTTACGAAACAATTAATCCCTAAAATGCAAGCAATAATCAATGTACAGGGGTAGCTTGGTTCTTAAACATAATCTGATCCGGAGGTCCGTTCCAAAACCAAAGCGTTTGAAAACCTAGGCGTGCTTTCCTATGGAAAGGAATGCGAAATGGATTAATCTGTTCCAGACTTTTGAAAACAGCAATTTAACATGAGTTTTACTCTCTAAAGAGAACATTGATCCCTAAAATGAAAGCAATAATCAATGTATAGGGGCAGCCTGGTTCTCAAACTGAATCCATTCCTGAAGTCTGTTCCAAAACCGAGGTGCGCTTTCCCATGGAAAGGAATGCGAAACGGATTAATCTGTTCCAGACTTTCAAAAACAGCCATTTGAACGTGAATTTTACTCTCTAACGAGACCGTTGATCCCAAAAACGAAAGCAATCCTCAATGGACCGTACTATAAAATAAGTAACACCGTCTTATAGGTGATGAAGGGGTCACCATTCCCAGCACCTTGAAGGAGACGACTTCCATCCCAAGGACCCGGGAGTAGAAGGCGGCTGTGTTCTCAATGCTCCGGACCGTCATCACCAAGTGGTCCAGCCGGTGGATCAGGCCCGGCGGGGCCACCTTGCCGCTTCGTTCCCGGGACATTTCCCGAGGAACCTGCAAAGCACAAGGAGAATTGCAATAACCCAACGCAGGAGATTTGTCAGCAAGACTTGATTTAAATCATTTTTTTACAGAAAGATTCAGCCTTGCTGGCATCTTCTTAATACTGACAAGTGGAGAAAGGTTTCCTTTTTGGAATAATAAAATCCCTTTTTTACAGAAAGATTCAGCCTTGCTGGCATCGTCTTGACAAACAGAGGGAGATTTTCCTATTTTAATATTTGTTGGATGCCACCCAGAGTGGCTGGGGAAACCCAGCCAGATGGGCAGGGTACAAATAAATTATTATTATTATTATTATTATTATTATTATTATTATTATTATTATTATTATGGATTAATACTGAAAGGTTCAACCTTGCTGGCATCCTCTTCATATTGACAAGCAGAGGAAAGTTTCCTTTTTTGGAATAATAAAATAAAGGTAGAACCTTTCTGTAAAAAATGGATTTTATTATTCCAAAAAGGATACCTTCCTCTGCTTGTCAACATGAAGAGGATCCCAGCAAGGTTGAACCCTTCTGTAAAAAAGGGATTCAAATCAAGTCTTACTAACTAGTGATTTAAATTGTGGTTTAAATCGTGATTTAAATCAATTTGATTTAAATCAAATCCACCCTGCTGCCCTGTGCAACAGAACCACTTGTGACACCCTAAATCTGGCATTGCAAGATCCCAGGCTCGGGAGCAAGGAGACCGCCCCCACCCTCCTTGCACACACATTTGCTTGCTGCATTTTGGCTTTCTGTTTCAATGGAGAACAGTATTTGCTGGGCTTTCATGTTGCACCAGTCCCCTTGGGGAAAGCCAGCCGGATGGGCAGGGTATAAAGAATATTATTATTATTATTATTATTATTATTATTATTATTAGAGTTCATGTTCAGACTTCCCATCCTAGGAATAACTGCCCCCACCCCACCCCATAACTGAAAGGTCAGGGCAGTGGGGAAAGTACCTGGAAAGGTAAGAAGGAAATTCTGCACAGCAGCTGGGGGCGAAGGAACCGGAGGCTTGTCCAGCTTAGCATTTCCTGGTCTGAAGGTGGAGTTCGAACCGGTTTGGTAAATTCAGCAAGTGAATTTACTTGGGTCACACTTTGGAAAAAGTCATTCTTGCCTCTCCTGCCAAGTAAATGATTTGCCAACCCACTGCGGCTTGGGCCTCTGTCAGGGAAACTGGGTGCTTCTTGTATTTAGAGACCGGAAAGGGAGTGCTCTTGGCAAGCCATGTGGGAGAGCCGTTTCAGGAACGCCTCGAGATATGCAGTCGCCTGAAAGAGCTCCTTGGTTTTTGAAACGCTTCTGGGCATGGCTAGAGGTGTAAAATTTCTGGAAATTCTGAAGCCATGGGGTGGGGGAGAGAATGGTTTTTCCTGTTTTTTTTCTGGGGGAAATTGAAATTTTGGGAAAATTGAAAAAAAGTTAAGTGTGGAGTAGTTTTACAAATTGCGTGAAACACAGTGTATATAAACGGGGTCGCCGTTCCCAGCACATTGAAGGAGACTTTACTGTAGGATTTGTGTTTGATTTTAAGAAACGTGTAATATGTTTAGGGTGTCTAAAGAACTATGGGGTAGGGAACCAATGTGCTTTGGTCTTCTATTAGCCCCGGCAAAGGCCACCAGCAACCAGCAATGAGGTGAGGTCCAGCAACATCTGAAGAGACATAGCTTCCCAATTCTGGATCCAAGATACAAAATAGAGGATAATGGGTAAAGGTAAAGGGACCCCTGACCATTAGGTTCAGCCGTGTCCGACTCTGGGGTTGCGGTGCTCATCTTGTGTTACTGGCCGAGGGAGCCGGCCGTACAGCTTCCAGGTCATGTGGCCAGCATGACTAAGCCACTTCTGGTGAACCAGAGCAGCGCACGGAAATGCCGTTTACCTTCCCGCCAGAGTGGTACCTATTTATCTACTTGCACTTTGACGTGCTTTCGAACTGCTAGGTGGGCAGGAGCTGGGACCGAGGCAACGGGAGCTCACCCCGTCGCGGGGATTCGAACCGCCGACCTGCTAATCAGCAAGCCCTAGGCTCTGTGGTGCTAATTTACAAGTTCCCAGCCTTTGCAGGAATTTCCAAGAGCTCTTAACTTGCACATCGTTGTATCACCTCCACAGAGAAAAGTGTGTGTGTGTGTGTGTGTGTGTGTGTGTGTAAGCTTAACTGGCAATATATTTAAAACCAGCCTGCCCAGCCAAACTTTATTTTTAATCGAAAATAATTGAGTGAATAGTAATGAAAACAGCGACACTTTTTACATAATTAAAAACAATCAAATCAGAAGGGAGTAAAATTTCTCTCCAGGCCGGGATGGAATTATGTTACCATTTCATATTTATAAAAAGAATCAACAGTTGAAGTTTCATTTTTTTTAATTTAGCTCTCAAGGTGTGTTAAAGGT
Source organism: Lacerta viridis (assembly GCA_900245905.1). NCBI lineage: Eukaryota > Metazoa > Chordata > Lepidosauria > Squamata > Lacertidae > Lacerta > Lacerta viridis. The sequence continues at coordinate 23,929 of OFHU01003670.1, read as the reverse complement.
GTTTTTTTTTAAAAGAGGGTTTTATTCTACATGCAGTTACAAAGACTTCTCTTGTTGCGACCCCATCACAGGCCAGTTCCAACCCCACCAAAACTCCCACAACTGTGAATAAACCAACGACATTAAACGGACCAGATTATTCCTTCTATAAATTGGTCAAAGTCAGAATGGCCAACATGGTCAAGGACAGGCATAGACAAACTCGGCCCTCCAAATGTATTGGGACTACAACTCCCATCATCCCTAGCTAACAGGACCAGGGGACAGGGATGATGGGAATTGTAGTCTCAAAACATCTGGAGGGCTGAGTTTGCCTATGCCTGGTCAAGGACATTCGGGTTGTGTAAAGAGTCACATAGATCTGAACCCTTCGCCTACAACATGGTCTAGGTGTTCATCACAGGTAGTTTGTTTTTATGTGCTTACATGAACATGCAAATATTTGTGTATATATACCATATACACACAGAAACACACACACACCAGTGACTAACCAAGCAGACACTTTAAATTCGTACAGCAAAATGTTCCAGCTTCTGCCTACATCAGTTGCTCTGCTGAAACTGATGCTGCGTCCAAGGTGGCAGCTAAAGAGATTTGAGGATTGGGAGCGCTCAGAGGACCTTCATTCATTGGAGCTAAAAGGCAACGTGGGTTCTGTTCTCTAGGCTGAGGCTATGCAGTGTTACTGCGTCCAGGTTCTACCGGTACATCCAGAAGTTCTTCCATTTCTGCTAACGTTGTTTCAGAGGCTCAAGTTCTCAGAATCAAATTGCCAGCAGCAGGTTGCTCCACTTTTTTTTGCCCAGATCGCTGATTTGTGGTTTCTAAAACGTGTGTGTAGATCAGGTGTAGTTTAACCGATGTTGTTGTTGTTGTTGTTGTTGTTTGTTATATTTATTTAGAATCATAGAATCATAGAGTTGGAAGAGACCACAAGGGCCATCCAGTCCAACCCCCTGCCAAGCAGGAAACACCATCAAAGCATTCCTGACAGATGGCTGTCAAGCCTCCGCTTAAAGACCTCCAAAGAAGGAGACTCCACCACACTCCTTGGCAGCAAATTCCACTGTCAAACAGCTCTTACTGTCAGGAAGTTCTTCCTAATGTTTAGGTGGAATCTTCTTTCTTGTAGTTTGAATCCATTGCCCCGTGTCCGCTTCTCTGGAGCAGCAGAAAACAACCTTTCTCCCTCCTCTATATGACATCCTTTTATATATTTGAACATGGCTATCATATCACCCCTTAACCTTCTCTTCTCCAGGCTAAACATACCCAGCTCCCTAAGCCGTTCCTCATAAGGCATCGTTTCCAGGCCTTTGACAGTAAGAGCTGTCCGACAGTGGAATTTGCTGCCAAGGAGTGTGGTGGAGTCTCCTTCTTTGGAGGTCTTTAAGCGGAGGCTTGACAGCCATCTGTCAGGAATGCTTTGATGGTGTTTCCTGCTTGGCAGGGGGTTGGACTGGATGGCCCTTGTGGTCTCTTCCAACTCTATGATTCTATGATTCTATGACCATTTTGGTTGCCTTCCTCTGGACACGTTCCAGCTTGTCAGTATCCTTCTTGAACTGTGTTGCCCAGAACTGGACACAGTATTTATTTATACCCTGTCCATCTGGCTGGGTGGCTTCCAACAAAAGATTATAATAAATACGTCAAAACATCAGTCATTAAAAACTTCCCTATCTTTATTCCCCCTTTTCCATTCAATGACATAGAAGCATAGAATTGTAGAGTTGGAAGGGACCCCAGGAGGGTCATCAAGTCTGAACCCCTGCGACGCAGGACTCTCCACTAAAGCTTCCCTGGCAGGACGGCCATCCAACCTCTGCTTAAAAACCTCCTGTGAGGGCAAGTCCACCCCACTTCCAAAGGAGCCTATTCTTACCACCAGAAAGTTCTTCCTGATGTTTGGTCAGAATCTGCTTTCTTGTAACTTGAAGCCCTTGGTTCATGTCCCTCCGGAGCAGGAGAAAATGAGCTTGCTCCATCTTCCATGGGACAGCCCTTGAGATATTTGAAGATGGTTATCTTATCTCCTCTCAGTCTCTTCTTATCCAGGCTACAAACCCAACTGTGACTTAAGGTCAACTCTCAATAATAGGAGACAGTTACAGGTAGGTAGCCGTGTTGGTCTGCCATAGTCAAAACAAAATAAAATAAAAAATTCCTTCCAGTAGCACCTTAGAGACCAACTAAGTTTGTTCTTGGTATGAGCTATCTGAAGAAGTGTGCATGCACACGAAAGCTCATACCAAGAACAAACTTAGTTGGTCTCTAAGGTGCTACTGGAAGGAATTTTTTGTTTTATTTTGTTTTAATAGGAGACAATTTGCTATAATAATTTAGAACTTGTTTTTTGTCAGTCACTTTAATAAAGATAATGCTTTTAGTGATTAACATTAACTGCATCCTACCCAGATCCAGAAAATCTTGTCTGAAGTGCCGTTAGATAGCAATAAAAGCACCGATCTATAAACACACACATACACACTCCCAGGTTAAATCTACTTTCAGGCGTGCGTCAAACACTCGTTATGCCTTCCCTTTGCAGAAATTTGTTCATGATCAACCATCTTTTTGACAAAGCCTGTTTCCTCAGACAATATTCTTTCTCCAGTGGCTTCTCTATCTTATCCCAAAACTCAGTGCTCCCATGGACTTTGCAGAAGAGAATTTCTCTTGGATTAGATGCTGGGATGAAGAAACAGAAAGAGAATTAGATTACTGCAACACGTTATACAAAGGGCTGCCTCTGAAAAGATAGACATAATATTTTACAAGAAACGACACGGACAGAATAATTGCCACACACAGGAAGAACAAGGATATAGTTTGAATGCTTCACCTGTAGCTTTATAAATCATTTAATATGAATGGAAGTCGTTAATATTGCGGTTGTTGTATAAGGGATTGTTATTTTGACTGGAGTGTAATTGAAACTAATAAGATTTTGGAACGCAGAAATAAAGTAAATCATCATCAATTCTAGCACGCGGGAGGGAGGCACCTAAATTATATAATTTGGTATCTGAATGATTGGTATTAGTAATTGTATTATAATTTGGCATTGTTATAATGAGGCTACTATTGGATTATTGTAATTGGAAACTAATAAATGTGTATATATATAATGCCAATCCTGGCCCAACTACATTGGCTGCCAATTAGTTTCTGGGCCCGATTCAAAGTGCTGGTTTTGACTCATAAAGCCTTGAATGACTCAGGGCCACGGTATCTCAAGGTCTGCCTCTCCCTGGACCGTGTTCATCCTCTTGAGGCCCTTCTTTGTGTGCCTCCTCTGCAAGAGGTCTGGAGGGTGGCAACACAAGAACGGGGCCTTTTTTCCAGTGGCTCCCCACTTGTGTGGAATGCTCTCCCCAGAGAGGCTTGCCTGGCACCTTCGTTACGTGTCTTTTAGGTTAAGGCAAAAACATTATTCTTTTCCCAGGCCTTTGGCTAATTAAAGAATCTATGGGCTTTTAAACGGGGGGGGGGGTGTTACTGTTCCTGATTTTTATTACACTATATATGGCAGTGTTTTTATATTGCAAACCACCCTATCATCTTCGGATGAAGGACAGTGTAGAAATTAAACAAACAACAACAACAGGTAAAAACAACAACAGGTAAAAACAACAACAACAACAACAACAGGTAAATATTTCAAGCTAAACCTGATCTTTCCATTCCACAGAATGAAGATTTGAATCCTAGACTGTACTGCTTCAGACTGAGGACATGGGAGGAGTCAGCCAGAAGTATTTCCCCATGTAAAAAAACAAAGAAAGACAGAAAAACTCCTCTTTTCATGAAGTAAAGTAGCTCATCGGGTTAATTTTAGCCTTTGGCTAATTAAGCAATCTATGGCCTTTTAAACTACTTTTTTTGGGGGGGGAGGGGAGGATATTGTTTTGACTTTCTTACTATGTTATGTATTTTTGTGTTTTTATATTGCAAACCATGCTGTGATCTTCGGATGAAGAATGGTACAGAAATGAAACTAATCAATCAATTAATCAATTAATTAAAGAAGAATGATCATTTAAGGCAAGCCGTGTTGATCTGCTCAGCAGTGGAGAATCTCTGCCCCATAGACATAATTAGGCCGGCCAGACAGACAGTCAAAATTATAACATGTGGAAATAAATATAACAAATGTCTCACCTGGTGTTCTCAGGTGTGAAGAATCTCTACTAGGATGGATATTCGTGAGGTCCGTCATCTGTGTGATCCGCCTGGTGTCTGAGAAGGGCTGATTTCAAAGAAAAACATTCCCTACACGTTAAGCACTTATATGGCTTCTTCCCAGCGTGGAGTCTCTGGTGGTTTTTGAGGTATGGCATCCGAGCAAAACATTTCCCACACTCCGTGCATTTAAAGGGTTTCTCTCCCGTGTGGATCCTCTGGTGCATCACATATTGTGATTTGCAAGCAAAACATTTCCCGCACTCCGTGCATTTATACGGTTTCTCTCCTGTGTGGGCCCTGTGGTGCTTCACGAGGCTAGATTTCACGGTAAAACACTTCCCACACTCCAGGCATTTATACGGTTTTTCCCCTGTATGGACTCTCAGGTGTGTCTGGAGATTTGATTTATTAGCAAAAGCCTTCCCGCACTCCTTGCATTTGTAGGGTTTCTCTCCTGTGTGGACTCTTTGATGTTCGACAAGACGGGACTTCAGATGGAAACATTTCCCGCACTCCCAACATTTATAGGGCTTCTCTCCCGTGTGAACCCTTTTGTGGATTGTGAGGTGTGACTTCTGAGCAAAGCACTTCCCACACTCCAAACACTTATGTGGTTTCTTTCCCACGTGGACTCTCTCGTGGTTCACGAGGTGCAGCTTCCAGGCAAAGCATTTCCCGCACTCCAAACATTTGTACGGTTTCTCCCCTCTGTGGACCCTCTCGTGATTGCGGAGGTGCGATTTCCGAGCAAAACATTTCCCGCACTCTGAGCATTTGCACGCTTTCTCGGCCGTGTGGCCTCTCTGGTGGAGCGTGAGATTTGATTTCCAAGCGAAACGCTTCCCACACTGTGCGCATTGGTAGGTTTTCTCGCCGGTGTGGACTCTCTGGTGTCCCGTAAAGGCAGAGGAATCAGCAAAGCATTTGCCACATTCCGGGCATTTGAAAGGTTTCTCTCCCGTGTGGGTTCTGCGGTGGATCGTGAGATGTGATTTCTGAGCAAAGGACTTCTCGCAGTCCACGCATGTGAAAGGTTTTTCTCCCGTGTGGGTTCTGCGGTGCATCACGAGGTATGATTTGTGAGCAAAACGTCTGCCGCATTCCAAGCATTTATATGCTTTCTCTCCGGTGTGAACCCTCCGGTGGCTCACAAGCTTTGATTTGTGGGCGAAACCTTTGCCGCAATCCAAGCACTTGAATGGCTTCTCTCCCGTGTGGCTTCTCAGGTGGATCATGAGGTACGATTTCTGAGCAAACGTTTTGCCACATTCAGAGCACTTATACGGTTTCTCTCCAGTGTGGACTCTCTGGTGCCTGTTGAGTTTTGGCTTTTCAGCAAAGCACATCCCACACTCCAAGCATTTGTGAGGTTTCTCTCCCGTGTGGACTCTCTGGTGTATCACAAGCGGCCATTTCCAAGCGAAACATTTCCCACACTCGGAGCATTCGTACGGTTTTTCTCCCGTGTGGACTCTCCGGTGCTCCGCGAGCTTTGATTTCCGAGCAAAACACTTCCCACAGTCCGTGCATTTGTACAGTTTCTCTCCTTCCGTCATTTGCTGACGGTTGGCAAGGGTTGATATCTGCGTTAACTGCAACCCCCACGTGAAATATAAACTCTCTTGATTCCACAGACCTGGTGAGATCAGGGGAAAATAGTAAAAAATATTTATTTTGGAGGATAAAGAAGATTGAAACATGTTAAGAGTTAGAAGGTGGAAACTCAGCTACTAACATGAAGAAGAGGTCCATCAACACCCACCATTTCCTTCTCCCACAATGCCAGTACAGTCATACCTTGGTTTTCCAATTTAATCTGTTCTGCGAGTCTGTTCAACGCCCGGAACAGTTCGAAAACCAAGGCACAGCTTCCGATTGGCTGCAGGAGCATCCTGCAGCCAATCGGAAGCCGTGGAAGCCACACCGGATGTTTAGCTTCCGATAATTGTCCAGAAAACCAGAACAATCACTTCTGGTTTTTTATCATTCAGGAGCCAAAACATTCAAGTTCAAAGGCGTTCGGCTTCCAAGGTTCCGTTGTATATCAAACACTAACTCCTCTCAAAATATAAATATAATGCAGCCTAAGGGCTAGGTGCTGTACAATAAATTAGGAGGAAAATCCTAACATTTTAAAGGATAATGGCCAGATTTCCCAGAAATCTAGAAAGAGTCTTTGGTGTGCTGGTTTACCCAAACCCCTCACCTGAATTGGAGCTGGAACTCTCTGTTTCGTCCAAGTCCTGAGAATCTGGCACCCACAGCTCTCCCCCCTTTTCCAGCTGGCAAATAAGTTCAGGTTTGGCGAATGGACAGCCTTCCCAGGAAAGAAAAACAGAGAATGTCTTAAGGATGTGGTCAACCCCCGCAAACTCATCCTATGACCCCACAAAGTGACTCCGGAAAACAAGCCCCAAAACTACCTTTCATAACACAACTCACCATCAAATACATAGCTGAATTTCCTGAATCAATAAAAATAACAGCGAATTATTATTTTAAAAATGAATGAATGAATTTATTTTTACGGTCACAGACCTACTTACATTATTTTAAAAATAGTTTTTAATATTCTTTCCTTTCTGGGATGCTGTGTGCAGTGTTCCAGTAACCTAAAGATCAGGAGACTTCTTTCCTAGGCTATTGTGTTTGTTTACGTGGTTCACCTTAAAACCGAGCTCCTCCAAAATCCCATGCCATTTTGCACTGGTGTTACTCGGGATTTATAACCCATTTCAATGTACAGTGGTCAGTAAGCCCTGTAAATCCCTGACCCCAAATGTACGGCTTTAGATGATCTAAGGTCATGTCCAATGCTGCTGAATGGGGCAGATGCGCGAACAATCTAATGTCTTGGTCTTCCCTCAGAATAGCCCGCCGTGACATTGCAAGAAGGAAAGTATATCATGCAATCTGAGAAAGGAAAGGGGAAAAAAAACCTTAAGAAATTAGGACATTAATAAATACATAAAGTCGTTATTTGCCCTGCGATGGACAGGAGAACATGAAGACATCCAGCTGTTTCGTAATGAAGACAGAAGGTCCTTACCCAACGAGGCCACGTTCCCATAATTCTCCAGCATGACATCCCTGTACAAGGCCCTTTGGTCGGGATCCAGCAGAGCCCCCTGGCTCTCCGTGAAATACACAGCCACGTCTTCAAAGGTCACCACTGGCCCCTGGGAGAACAGAGAGACCGTCATCTCATTTCCCACAAATGCTTTCAAAAGGATAGAACTCCACAACTCTCGAATCCCTTTCAAAAGTCACGGACACAGAAAGTAGCCACCCCAGAGGTTATCTTACTCAGTTCAACTTACAGAAGCCATTTGAAGCCACATCTACTTGAGCATTGCCACCAAAGCCTTGGAAACACAAGCCAATGTCGTTTTTCTGCCAAATCCCCAAATGCTAAACACCGCGTTGTGTGATTATTTTTTTTTTAAGGTTTCTGGGATGTACCCGTTCAGATTGCAGGTCGGTGATCAGAATGCCCCTCCAATACGAAAAACCAAAACAAAATCAGTAACAATACCCTCCTTATGCAGAGAAATCTAGCATAGTCACCCCAAGTGTTCTAGTCTAGCCTCCTGTGAGATGCTCATGTAATACCGTATTTTTCAGTCTACAAGACGCCCCCCATGTATAAGACGCCCCCTATTTTGGGGGGACTCAGATTTAAGAAAATGGGGAGAGATGTATCCATGTATAAGACGCCCCCAAATTTTTGACATTATTTTTTAGGGGGGGAAACCTAGTCTTATACACGGAAAAATATGGTATGTTGTGCAGGGCATTTTCTGCAATGGGGAGGGAATTCAAAATGTGGCTGTCGTGCAAGCTCAGTTTCCCCGTGTGATCTGCTTCCTGCGTAGACTGCTCCAGATATCCACATACAGAAGAAAGATTTGTATTAATGGAGATTGTAAAGTGTGGGTGGGTGGGGTGAACATTCCCATACTTCTTGTTCTGTGAATGAGAAATGTGAATCTCTATCAGTTGCCCTGTGTAAACTAGCCTGTAGGAACACTTTTCCAAAAGTTATTTCTGCCATAAGTTGTCCCACTTCTCAGTTTACTAGACTAGATGGATCTTTTCATCCAATCCAGAAGAGGCCTTTTTACATTCACAAGGAGAGAGGGAAGGAAGGAAGGAAGGAAGGAAAGAAACAAGTCATGCATTGGGTTGTTCCCTGCTGGGTTCACTCTCCGTGCATTAGGTCCTGCTTTCCCCCTCCCATCTCCTCCCACCACCCCACCACAGGCGTAGGAAGGTCAGGTGGTACCCGGTGCGGAAAATTTCTTATCACCCCCCCATTGATTCGGCCTCAGGGTGGCTAACATCAGATACATAACATTGGTATAAAATCAAACAATAATTAAATTACCTCCTAAAAACATCTCAAAATCAAATTAGTCTAATTAGATGGCTTTCCACAGGGTTGGGAACAGTAAGTGCTCCACTGAACTGAAATTTCAGCCTTCACGACATAGGAAAACAGCCAAGTAAACAGCTATTTTGGTGGAGGAGGGTCAAGATATTAACCGATATGCATGAAATTTCATATATAGCTATATAATCCCTAGTATAGTAAGATAAGACCTTTGGAGCAGGCATTTTTTTAAAAAGTTTTTTATGAACCGCCCTAGTAGGGCAGTAATTGTTCCTTGATAATTTCTCACCCCCTCCATTATGGAACATGGGGCAGTCCGCCCCCTACGCCCCCCTTGCTACGCCCCTGCCCACCCATCAACTAACAGAGGATCTCCTACCTGGTTTGGCTGTTCTGCAACATCTTGCCTCGTCTTGGAAGGTGGGGGCAATCTCATTTGAGACCTGGATATCATATTTTCACTCTGTGGGGCTAAGGAGGGTGAAGCAAAGAGAGGAGGGGACATTTTCAGAAGCCATAAACGTTCAATGCGACATCGCATCCCCAAAACAGACAAGCCATTTGCTAACTTCACGTTGTGAGAAGAAAGGAAGGGGAGAAATTCTCAATGGCTCCAGCACTGATTGCTCGGACAGTGGAAGTTGCTCCAAGCCCCAGTCACCACATGGAAGCAGTTCGAAGTCCAAATACAGTGGTACCTCGGGTTAAGAACTTATATCGTTCCGGGTGTCCGTTCTTAACCTGAAACTGTTCTTAACCTGAGGTACCACTTTAGCTAATGGGGCCTCCCGCTGCCGCGCGATTTCTGTTCTCATCCTGAAGCAAAGTTCTTAACCCGAGGTACTATTTCTGGGTTAGCGGAGTCTGTAACCTGAAGCGTCTGTAACCCGAGGTACCACTGTAGTTTACTGCTGCAGAAGATAAGGTTCAGTGTAACAGTTCCAGGACATACAGCTTGTAAGCTTTTGCAGATATAGATATAGATATAGATATAGCTATAGCTATAGATATAGATATAGATATAGATATAGATATAGATATAGATATAGATACAGATACATACAAGTACAAAGTATCTCATATGCGATAACTGCAGCAAGGATATTGTTAGCCCAAAGATGGAAGGAAGAAGAAATGCCAACTAAAGAAGAGTGGCAAGAGAAATTGATGAACTATGCTGAGATGGCGAGATTAACCGGGAAAATTCGGAACCAGCAGGACCAAATATATTTCCTAAAGGAATGAGAGAAGTTTTCGATATATTTGGAAAGCAACTGTAACCAATTGACATCGCTTGTAGGGTTAAAAGAAGTTTTGTAAGGAGCAATATATAAATTATTGCGAAAAGAATTAAGAATAGGTATTAAGATTTGAATCTATAGCATTAACTATAGTAACAAAGTGCATAATTAGAAAAGGTTTTAGAAAACCATCAGTTGAGGTTGGAGGAATTCTTAGGCTGTGACAGCCAAAGATCCTGATATGATGTTTAAAAGAATGATATGCTGGAAAATATGTGTAAAAACCAATAAAAAATTATTATAAAAAAAACAAGTACAAAGTATCTCTGTGGCTCCAAATAAACTCCAGCAATTCAAGACAGCACTGGGAAAGCAACAGACTCCGACTCGCGCTGACAAAAGCTAACTGAGCTGAAATACATTAATCACAAATATACCTGGTGCACTAGACTGTTATCACAGCAAGAAGAAGAAGAAGAAGAAGAAGAAGAAGAAGAAGAAGAAGAAGAAGAGGAGTTTGGGATTTGATATCCCGCTTTATCACTACCCGAAGGAGTCTCAAAGCGGCTAACATTCTCCTTTCCCTTCCTCCCCCACAACAAACACTCTGTGAGGTGAGTGGGGCTGAGAGACTTCAAGAGAAGTGTGACTAGCCCAAGGTCACCCAGCAGCTGCATGTGGAGGAGTGGAGACACGAACCTGGTTCACCAGATTGCGAGTCTACCGCTCTTAACCACTACATCACACTGGCTTGGCTGAGCTTGCACATTTGATTAGATCATCCATGGGGTGATTTATGCTCAGGAAGGAAATGAACCCCTTCTGAGGTCCAGTTGCTCCAACACTGATGCACTAGGAAGCTTCCTTACTCTGAGTCGCACCCTTGGCCCCTCCTGTTCGTTCAGTCAAGCTGGCAATGGCTACGAGGTCCTTGCCTTCCTTGCTGGAACAAACCTAAGATTACGCCTGGTACCTTCTGCCAGCAAAGTATCAGTTCTACCCAGGTAAGACAGGTTTACCAACTGGGATAGGATAACTCACGAAGTGGCCACCTCTCTGTGGCTGAAAGGGGGAAGATTACCAGATCTATTCCTTACATCCCACACCAAAAGCCATGTCACACTCTACAGTTGCTGTAAACGGCAATTTGCCACCCAAATTACTGAGGAGGCTCATGCCCAGGTGGTAGAAAGCCCCTCGGGGAAAGAGACCCACCTCTGGACAGCTGGTTCTGCCATTCTGCAAGTTGCACAAAAGCCAAAAAAAACCAAACCTGGTCCACTGAAAAGTAATTGAAAACCCTCAGCCAGGCACTACTTTATTTTTATTAGGACAAGCTGCAACATCACAAGAAAATAAAAAATAAAAAATTCCTTCCAGTAGCACCTTAGAGACCAACTAAGTTTGGTCTCTCAGGTGCTACTGGAAGGAATTTTTTATATTTTTTATTTTGTTTTGACTATGGCAGACCAATACGGCTACCTACCTGTAATCACAAAAATAGTGAGCAAAAGCTTTTAGCTTCTCAAGAACTCTTTTCTTCCCTTTTCTTGGGAAGACTTCATTCCATAGCTGTCAACTTTTTTCCTTTTTTAAAGGGAAATTCCCTTATTCCGAATAGGATTCCTCGCAGGAAAAGGGAAAAGTTGGCAGCTATGCTTCATTCTCTCTACTAGGTAATACTAACAACTGGCCAACATGATGGAGCCCCTCTCTCTCCCTCTTTCAATTATATTTTTACTAAATTTCAACATTTTCAACATATACAATTCAATGTGCATTTAATTTTTTTTAATTTTTTTCTCTTTTTAAACCTAAAATTAATTTCCATCTTTGCTAATCTAGACTCTGCCGTGCGTGTGTCTGTTTCTCGGACTAAGGTTTCTGAGAATGCAAACTCCATCGATGCCTCTCTCTTTCTCGGACCTGCGCGCAATCGCAGGCGGGAAGGACCGCTGTGTGTTTCTTTGTCCAAGCGGTGGCGCTTCCCCGGGCACAGCCTGATCTGTCAAAGACCAAAATCCCCTCCCACATCGCATCTTTAAAGGAAATCCTGCAGACGCCATTTTGCCCCCCTCCCACTCGAGTAACCCGCCACTCCCCGCTTTGTTTAACAGCTGGCAGAAGAGCTCTGAGTAACTCGCAAGCTTGCTCGCTATTTGGGGGCGCGCGAGAGATTTTTATGTTTATGGTTTTTATATATATATATATATAATTCGACGGATACAGTCAGATTAGGAGGAAATAAAAATAAAAAGTTTTTTTTTTTAATGCAACATGATATATAATACTAAACGTAAACCCCTACTCACCCAAAGTGCAGACGCGTCTTCTTCGCTGCTGCAGCCTCCAAGCTAGCGGAGACGATCCCAGGCAGCGGCAGCCTTGTTGCGCGCCGTCCCCTGCGCACTCGCGCAAGCGGGAGGAGAGTCCCCGGCCCTTGGAGGAGCGCGAAGGGATGGGATCGGAGGGCTGGGAGGACCCGCCTCTCTTAACCCTCTCCGAAGTGCTCCAGGCGTCGCCGGACGGAGGAAAGAGTCGCGGATCTTGCAAACAGCAGCCTGCAGACCCTGATCTCGGAGAGAGCGCGGGCGAGTCGTCTTATCGCATCACCGCACGCACTGCTCTGACCTTGGGGGTGGTCGCTGGGGGGATCTTATAGGAGACATGCATTTCCACGCAGGGGAAGCTGTTCCCCGTCCCACTCAGCAAAGGTCCAAATGGTTTGCTGTTGCTGTTGCAGAAGAGAAGACTCAGCTAAACAGTGCGTAAATACAGCTATACAGCTTGTAGGGTTGGCAGCGGATCTCCGTTGTTCCAAAGGAACTCCCAGCAATTCAAGACTAGCGCACTCTACAGAAGGGTGACAGCGCACAGACTAACTGAGCTGAGCTACATTCATCACAGAGATACAGGCAAGGCACTGGGCCATTGCCATAGCAACTGGTTGACCTTGCACCTGCGATGAGCTCATACATGGGGCAATTTGAACTCACAAATTAACCCCTTCTCGTGTCTAGTTACTCCAATAATGTGTGTGTGTGTGTGTGTGTGTGTGTGTGTGTGTAAATATATAATTATTGCATTTAGGTAAAGGGAGGGGGGGAAGCTAAAGGACCCTTGGACGGTTAAGTCCAATCAAAGGCGATTATGGGGTTGCGGCGCTCATCTCACTTTTCAGGCTGAGGGAGTGTTTGTCCACAGACAGCTTTCCGGGTCATGTGGCCAGCATTTCTGAACCGCTTCTAGTGCAACAGGACACTGTGACAGAAGCCAGAGCACACGGAAACAGCGTTTACCTTCCTACCACAGCAGTACCTATTTATCTACTTGCACTGGCATGCTTTCGAACCGCCGACCTTCCGATCAGCAAGCCTGAGAGTCTGAGTGGCTTAGACCACAGAGCCACCCGCATCCCTAGTTATTGCATTTACAGTACAAGCCACTTCTCTACCAAAGGAGCTCAATGCAGCATGCATGGTTCCCCCCATTTTATATTCACAACAGCCCTGCAAAGTAAGGTTAGGCTTCTGAGAGACTGGTCAGGGCTGGTTGGGGACTTGAACCCAGATCTCCCAGGCCCTTGTGCAGGAGTCTTAACCTCTATAACATACCGGCTTCTGTATATTACTATGATCAATAATAACACATGTAAGTTTCGTTTAGTTATTACGTAAGAGATGTTCAACATCTATTGTTGTGTTTGTTGGCAACTTCGTTTGCGGCAATAAGCACTCATTTCCTCATTTATTTATTACATTATCTTTCCTCCAAAGACCTCGAGGTTGCGTACATCATGTGTCTGCGCCCATCCGTGGGAAAACAACAACCCTGTGAGGTGAGGCAGTTAAAGAGTGTGACTGGCCCAAGTTCACTCACTGAAACTGCATGGGTGAGAGGGGTGGGGATTCGAACCTTGGTCGCCCCAGTCCTTAGCCCTAGAAACACCCTAACCCAGATCACTGGTCCCACTAGCTAGGAATGATGGGAGTTGAAGTCCAACAACATCTGGGGACACAAGGTTGAGAAAGGCTGCTCTAACAACTACACCACCGTGGCCCAAATGGCAACATCCATGAACGTGGAGGAGGCAGCGACATGCTCAGGGGGACCTTGAAATGTACAGAAGGAAAAGCTTTTTTTTTTAAAAAAAGAAAAACAGTCCAGAGAGATCTGAGCACGCTCAGTGTGCATGAAATTCTGACTTGTCTGTTCCAGGGAATGAGGGGATAGAATTGGCCACCTCTCCATCGCGGCTCCCCTCCCTCAGTTGCCACCAGAATATGGGCAAAGCTGGGGGGGAGAGAGGGGGCAGTTGCCCCCCCATCAAGTAAATAAATAAAAACCACTCAACTAAAAATAGAAATAATCAGCATGCGCAAAACTGAAATGCTCTTTGTGGTCACTTGGAATATGTTGTGGCGCATTCTAGCAATGCAACTGGCAACCCAATTGAGCAATAGGCGTGCCTTCCACAAACTGACCAATCACGTCACAGTTCTGGAAGCTTCTAATAGTTTCCAGCATTTTCTCTTGAGAGCGCACACCTGCAGGGCCTGTCTAGAAACAACGGGAAGTTTGCTACAGGCTATTTATACAGCAGAAAGCCCTCACAGTCCTCAGTTGATGATCTAGTTCAGTTTATTCAATTTCACAATTCGGATCAGAGTTCGTAGCTAACGCTTGTTGTGAACAAGTGTTTTATTTAAATATAGTGTCATTTCCTGGCTATCGCTGGTGTTCTATCTCCAACCTAGTCAGGTTACCTAGGCTAGGCTTACTGAGCGTGCACAGAAAAACTGCATTTGGGGGGGGGGAGTAGGAATTTGAGAAGGAAGTGCTGGAAAGGTTTCCGGCAAATCCAAGAAAACTTGTTTTAGTTTAGGCGTTAATTGGATGAAAAAAGGCATGTTCTTTATAATTTTGCAAAATATTCTCGTTAACTGCGTGAAAGGTAGTCTCTGAAGTTTTGGGTGGTTTTTTTTTTGTAATTAAAAAAAATTAACTTCCTAGTTTTCAAATGACACAGGATTTTGACAAATTTTCCTGAGCACTTGGGGTCAAAAGAAAGTACGGGCAACATGGGGGGTGTCTGGTGTGTCCTGCCTTGCTTGTGGGCCAGAGTGTCTCCATCTCAGTTCAGTTCCCCCCCCCCCAAAAAAGATGTCACACCACTCTGAGGAAATACCTCATAAACACTTTTTGTAGAGAGGAGTTATGTTACCACTTAATATTTAGAAAATAATCTACTTTTTTTAAAAAAAGACCACGTCAGAGAACTTTTAAAAAAAACAAATTAAGGCTTTATTGTTATACAGTTACAAGGAGATTATTTTGACTTCCTTCCCTCAAATCTACCAGACTGCACCACACCTCGATTAATTCCTGTCCCACAACCGTGAATGAAGGATTTTATTGTTATACAGTTAGGAGAAAGTCTCTTTTCTCATCTTGACTACCCTCCCTCTTCCCGAACCAATTCCACACCCTTCATCACAGGCCAGTGGCAAAATATTGGTAAAATTACTACAGAGGAGGGATGAAGAACCTCCGCCATTCAGATGTTATCTGAGACTACAATTCCCATCATGCCTGATCGTTGGTCAACCTGGTTGAGGCTGATGGGAGCTGGGATTCAACATCTGGAGGGTTACAGGTTCTTCATCTCTGCTGAGGAATATCCAGCCAGATCTCACACAGATCTAGGAATTCTGACCAGTACTGTGGAATTGAGCTCGTTTCCCATTTCTGAAAATGAAACATGATTTGTAATACGCAGATCAACAAGATCACGTGTTTTGAGATGCCATTCCCAATGCTGCCATGCCCCTCTCTTTGTTCCCACAGATAATTCCTTGCTGCCCCCTCCAAAAAAACCCCATCAATATTGAATATCTGAGTAGAACAGACTGAATGGCAGCCATGACCTCAACATCATTGCACTGACAGGCAGAATAATAATAATAATAATAATAATAATAATAATAATAATAATAATAATTTTATTTGTACCCCACCCATCTGGCTGGGCTTCCCCAGCCACCCTGGGCGGCTTCCAACAAATGTTAAAATACATTAAAATGTCACAGAATGCTTTACTCAAATTGAATGGCGATGTACCAGCTGGTCCCAACTTGTCCTGAGGCCAGTGTGTGCTCCCTCTGGTGTTTTGCAAAGCCTTCAGGGTTGGCAAAACAGTGCCCACAATCCAGGCATTTGTAAGGAACCTCTACTGCATGGACTCGCTGGTGTACCGCGAGATGAGATTTTTGAGCATAGCACTTCCCACACTCCGAGCATTTATACGGCTTCTCTCCTGTGTGGACTCTCTCGTGCCTCGTGAGATGTGATTTCTGAGCAAAACACTTCCCACAAGCCAAACATTCGTATGGTTTGTTTCCTGTATGGACATTCTGGTGTATCGCGAGATTGGAGTTCCGTGCGAAGCGCATTCCGCACTCCAAGCACTCGTACGGTTTCTGTCCCGTATGGATTCTACGATGTCTCACGAAGGTCGTGGAAGCGGCGAAACATTTCCCACACTCCAAGCATTCGTGTGGTTTCTCCCCCGTGTGGACTTTCTGGTGGTCCGCGAGAGTGGATTTCAAAGAAAAACGCTTCCCGCACTCTGCGCATTTATACCGTTTCTCTCCTGTGTGGACCCTCGCGTGCTCTGCGAGCTTTGATTTCCGAGCGAAACATTTCCCGCACTCTGCGCATTTATGGGGTTTCGCTCCTGTGTGGACTTGCCGGTGCCTCGCAAAGGAAGAGGAATCGGAAAAACGTTTCCCACACTCCGTACACTGATAGGGTTTCTCTCCTGTGTGGACCCTCTGGTGCGTCGCAAGTAGTGATCTGTAGGCAAAGCATTTCCCACACTCGGCGCAGGCGTACGGTTTCTGTCCTGTGTGGACTCTCTGGTGGTCTGCGAAACTGGATTTTGCAGAGAAACCCCTCCCGCACTCCAAGCATTCGTACAGTTTCTCCCCTGTATGGACTCTCAGGTGTGTCGTGAGATTTGATTTCCGAGCGAAACCCTTCCCACACACCAAGCATGTAAACAGTTTCTCTTTGTGTGCTCGCCGGTGGTTCTCGAGATGCGATTTCTGAACGAAGCCTTTCCCGCAATCCAAGCATTTGTGCGCCTTCTCCCCAGTATGGACTTCCTGGTGGTTCAGGAAATGGGATTTCTGGCCACAACGCCTTCCGCATTCCAAGCATCCATAAGGCTTATCCCCTGTATGGACTGTTCGGTGCCTCGCGAGCTTTGATTTCCAAGGAAAACATTCCCCACATTGCAAGCACGTGTAAGCCTTCTCACGGCCATGGAGCCCCTCGTGTTCGTCAAAGTTCGGTTTCTGAGTAAGGTGTGTCCCTCGCACGTCAGACAGGCCCATTTTCCAACACTCACCTGCAGGGATAAAGGGCAAATGAGAAATTAAAAGGATGTACTTTACAGGACTGGAGACATGGAAACCTGAGAAAAAGGTTGAAGGGGGAAACTGGATTATTATTTTCGAAATTTTATTTATTGACACTTATTCATATATGTGCAAAAAGATCAAACTTATCCATCCTTAAAGAAATCAGCCCTGAGTGCTCACTGGAAGGGCAGATCCTGAAGTTGAGGCTCCAATACTTTGGCCACCTCATGAGAAGAGAAGACTCCCTGGAAAAGACCCTGATGTTGGGAAAGATGGAGGGCACAAGGAGAAGGGGACGACAGAGGATGAGATGGTTGGACAGTGTTCTCGAAGCGACTGGCATGAGTTTGGCCAAACTGCGGGAGGCAGTGGAGGATAGGGGTGCCTGGCGGCTCTGGTCCATGCTCTGGTCCATGGGTCACGAAGAGTCAGACACAACTGAACGACTGAACAACAACAATTCATACACACACACACACACACACAGTTGTACCTTGGATCTCAAACACCTTGGCTCCCAAACAAATCAGCTCTCGAACAATCGAAATCCGGAAGTGAGTGTTCCAGTTTTCTAACGATTTTCGGAAGCCAAATGTCTGGCGCGGCTTCCGATTGGCTGCAGGAGTTTCCTGCAGCCACTCAGAAGCCACACTTTGGTTTCTGAACGTTTTGGAAGTCAAACGGACTTCCGGAACGGATTCCATTCGACTTCCAAGGTACGACTGTATATATAAATACCAGAACTCAGTTCCAGCACCTCTCAGGTGGGTGCCAATTGCCATTATAAGACAACAACATGGTGAGTTCTGGTACCTTTTCCTAGAAAAATAGCACTGTGTTATCTGTAACGTAGTTTGATTACTCCATTCGCAGCAACTATGGATTTGCTCCCCCCCCCAGCAGTTTCTCTTAACTTAACCATTTAACTATTTTGGTCACTAAAAAAAAAAAAAAAATGCCAGGTATACAGGAGTGAATAAAGCAGTGGGGTTGCGGTGGGTTTAATCCCAGAAAGGCAACTCTTCCTCCAGAAGGAACTGCCTGATGCATAGGAGGAGATTTCCAAGATTTTAAAAGGGAAGGACCAGAGTCAGGAGAAATCAAGAAAGGGTATTTCAGGAGCTGGTTTGCCAGGGCCCCTCACCTGAGTTGGCTGCGGAATTCTCAATTCCATCCAAGCCCTGTTCATCCTGAATCCACGGCTCTTCCCCTCCTTCTAGCAGGCAGATGAGATCAGGCTTGGCAAACGGAAACCCTTCCCAGAAAAGAAGAGAACATAGAATGTGATCAGACGTACCCTGTGGCCACTAAAAGGGACCTTCATTATGCAAACGCTGAACCTCTTTACTCTGGTTTTTGACTCATGAGGTGCATATTTGTACAACCGGCTTTATTTCTGTAATCCTAAATTGTTTTAAACTGTTTGCATATTCAATGTGCACGTGCACACACACAGCTTTATTGCGGTCCATAGACCCAAAATACTCAGTACAGCAATAGTATACAGTAGAACCTCTACTTATAACCGCCTCCACTCGCGGACATTCCAAGTTGCGACCACGGCAAACCCGGAAGTAACTGGCGGGTTTGCCGCCGTTTGCGCATGTGCAAAAGAAGAAGAGTTGGGATTTGATATCCTGCTTTCTCACCACCCGAAGGAGTCTCAAAGCAGCTAACATTCTCCTTTCCCTTCCTCCCCCCACAACAAACACTCTGTGAGGTGAGTGGGGCTGAGAGACTTCAGAGAAGTGTGACTAGCCCAAGGTCACCCAGCAGCTGCATGTGGAGGAGCGGAGACGCGAACCCGGTTCACCAGATTACGAGTCTACCGCTCTTAACCACTACACAGCACTGGCAATCGCCATTCACACATGCACAGAAGCATAAGAACGGGCCTCCGGAAAGGACTGTGGGCGTGAGTAGAGGTTCCACTGTATAATCAACAGTTATTAAGGTGTAAGATCATATTGCGTTTTAATGTTAACCCACCCTAAGGTGATAAGGTGAAGAGCAGGTGATAAATTATAGTAAGTAGAATGAAATTAGGAATCATAATAATGCTCTTGAGAAGGAAGCTAATGAATATGATTTATTGTCAGAATTATGGTTAGGACAACATTCCTGATACCCACCTAGGTCTTCCATCAGCCTAGCCTGCCATAGATTATAGTGAAAAGGTAAGTATATCATGCAACACACCCAGGTCTAATGGGTTAGGAATTGGAGGGTGGGGGGGGGGAGGCGGAATTACTGAAGAAATCTAGACTTTAAATAAATACACATTCATTATTTGTCCAGTAATGGAGAGGCGATACCCATCCTTAAAATTCTTACAGAATGTCAAGTCAAGTTCCTTACCCAATGAGGCCATGTTCCCATAATTCTCCATCATGACATCTTTATACAAAATCCTTTGGTCTGGGTTGAGCAGGGCACCCTGGCTTTCTGTGAAATACACAGCCACATCTTCAAAGGTCACCAGACCCTAGAGAGAGAGAGAGAGAGAGAGACACCTGTGGGATGTAACATAAGCAGTCAAGTAGTACAACATTTCCTGTTTGCCCAGAGTGGACACACAGGGGGATGTTACTCCAGCCAGGAGGACGTCCTGTCGCACCTGGTCTGGAGCATCCTCCCCCTGCATGTGATCAGGTAAATGGGTGTGTGACCCTGTGAGACATGGGATCAAAAGAATGCTGAATGGGCGCAACCACCTTGCGCGTCTCTCGGCGGACCATCCCATCCTGATCCGCTTCCACCCCACCAAAGGGAAGACGCTGGCCTGGCAGCCTCTTTCTCCCCACCTCCCCTGAAGCCACAAATATATAAGGCAGATTCAGGAGGACATTGATGCCAATGGTTTAATCGTTTTTACGCACGCGCGTAAAATCAAGAGAGGAGAAGAGAACCAGATAGATAGATAGATAGACAGACAGACAGATAGATAGATAGACAGACAGACAGACACACACACACACACACACGAGAGAGAGACGCATCAAAATCAAGAGACCAGAGAGACCAGATAGATAGACAGACACATAGATAGATAGACAGACAGACAGACAGACACACACACACACACACACACACACATCCGAGAGAGAGAGAGAGGCGAACACACGGCGCGCACACTGGGCTTTTACTCTCTACCTCTATCAAGCACACCCTCGCCACACTTTGGCCCCGCCCCCTCGCCCCCTTTTTTGCAAAGCCCTTTCAAGATCCAATGGGTCTTTCGGCTTGGCAGGCGTGCCACAATCGCCACCTGCCTCCCGTTTCCTCCAATCGGGCGCCCAATCCGGTCCGGAGCTTTCTTACGGGTTCCCAATCTCCGTCACCCCCCCACCCTAAGCCCCCACCATGTAGAAGTCCCCGGTGCAGAAATAGAGCTGCCCCCCCCCCTAATCATGGAAGAATCTAAGGAGCTCCCCTCCAGAAGGCTAAGGGCTCCCCTGGTAACTCAAAGTGAAGCCATGCTCTTTTCTTTTTAATCATCTATAATTGTTGACAAATGCCCACTGTTGAACTCCTTCTCCCCAATTGTTGACCCTTTAACATCTCATTAGTCGTGCTCTTCCCTTCCTCTTCTTTTTCCTCCCACCCCTTCTCCTGTCAGGGCCAGCCCTTTTTGGCACCCGAAGAGCAGCATCCAGTCCTGCCCTCCACCCCAAACCAAGGTGCCTGGTACCCAAGGCGGGTCACAAGCTCTTTTGGTGCCCGAGGCAGAAAAAGCCCACAAGTTCCTCTCTCTGAGCTATTTCGCTACCCAGCAAAATGCGGAACAATTTGCTGCCCTTTCATGACGTCACCCCCAAGCTCCCCGCCCCCTCCTTCTGCCTCAAGGGAAGGGACAATCCCAGGCGACAGTCCATAAAGTGTGGCAGCAATGCAGGTGATTCTGATGCATCCCTTCAAAGCAGCCAATCACTGAGTAATAACAATTACAATTTATCATCATCACCCTTCTTTATTCGACCGTTAGTCAGAAAAAAATACATTTATCCATACAAAATTAAAACATCTAAAGGAACTTTAGAATAAAACATAGCCAGCACTAACATGAAGCTATACAGTTCCCCAGATTTTTGGGGGGATTATTATTATTATTATTAGTGCCTTTTCTTTAAAAAATGTTTAGGGATACTCTCATTTTCCTACTCATATTGAAATACTGCCCTTTAATGAGGCCAAACTTAGATTCACAAAATGTTTAGGGGTATGCATACACCTGCGTCCCCCTAGAAAAAAGCTGCTCTTCTTCTTCTTCTTCTTCTTCTTCTTCTTCGTCGTCTTCTTCGTCTTCTTCCAATATTTATATCCTGTCTTTTCCCCCCAAGGTGGCTTACAACTAAAACAGAAACAGCTAAAAATATAGGCAAGAAACAGGAAAAAAACAACAACCATTAAAAACCAGTTAAGTGGTGAGTGGTACAAGAGTACTTCAAATGTACAATGTGTACATCCAAGCCACGTACCTGTTCCTTCAGGGAAAATGCAACCCCATCAAGAACTGGTAAACTCCCAGTTTCCTGAAGCTGGAAATCCACTAACCCACAGGATTTCCTTCATTGCAGGATCCAGCTTCAGTTCATGGGATGCTAACTGCCGTACGTCGTTATTGCATAAGCGAGTCAGTCGCAAACCTCAGGGAGGTTGTCAAACATGTTTGGTGTGTTCATCTTCAGATGATATCGCTGGGAACTGAGGAAGTCTCATTTGCACAAGACGGAGGAGGAGGGTTGTTCCTGCGCCAATTTTTACATATGGAGAGCACACCTCGTGTCGTTCCGACCCATCAGGCTGGGCCATGTGATGTTTGTCTATTTTGATCTTAGATGTTTGACTTGAAAGGAGCAAGCCCCGTTTGACTTGCACAATTGACTTCCCCATCCAATGTGGATGGGGACATATGACCTGTGTTTCCCCAACACGTTTACTTCCTGCCAAAAAGTGCTGAGTGGCACAGCTGGCTGGCATTGTTATGTGTTCATCACATTTTTCAACCGCAGTGAGATGTCTCATCATCCCTTAAATATGGTCAGCTAGCAAAAGACCCATAAAGGTCAGAGTGGAAAATTCTAGTCCTTTCACCAGCCCCACTCAAGACACTCCATGCAACCACTTGCTGCCCTTACTATAACAGCACAGACACCTTGAGGTATCTCTGCTCCATGTACCTTCTGTGAAAGGGGAAGTGGCATCAGTGGTGGCAAGGAGCTGCAGAGTTCTTCCACACTTCCATCAGAGACACGATTGCATCTATGGTAGAGTAAACAAGGCCCTACCTCCTGTTTCCCCACACAGATTATGAGGTAAAGTACATGTCTCTCCACACCTCAAGCAATCCTTGCTATCCTCTCCCCTCTTGAACCCAGATCCTGGGGGAATTTGTAGGCAGGGCAAAGCGGCTTTGGACACTTACTCCCCAATTTTTATTTTTATTTTAAAAATAGAAGTAAAAACACAAAGAAATTATTATGAGTGATGAGTCTGCTGGATCAAAATCTGAACTGGTACCAAGAACCAGATTACATTCATTGTATGGGTTTAGTCCTTTCACAGCCTTTTCTTGGAGGGGGCATTTAATGCCTAGTATTTCAGAATTCTCAGCTTGTGGGAGTACGGAAGAGATAAGAAGAGAAACTATGTGTCTCCCTGAACTGCGGTGAACCTAGCTATAGATATAGATATAATATACATGAAAATGAAAAATACTCTGGAACGGTGCTCATGCAATTATATAGTCACTGCAGTGTACACTGTTCCAGAGTATTTTTCATTTTCATGTATATTATATCTAAAAGGGTTTTTGGTTAAAAGAAAATTACATATCTTTCTACTAACTCGTTCGCTGATGAAGAATTCAATGAAACAGTAGTTGTTATCTGGAAACACTGTTCAGAGTTGGACATCAGAATTGGACATTTGCTGATTATACAAAGCTTCACAGCTTGTAAAGACTTTCAGAGACTTCAGTTTGTTAGTTTTGATGTTTTGAATCATTTCATAAAATGTTTCATATTGTATTTGTTTCTGGACGTGTTGCTTTTGATACTGCTGTTAAAGGCACTAGAGCAGGCCAAGATGAAGTCTTCTGGTTATCGTAGAACTATCATAGAATCACAGAGTTGGAAGAGACCACAAGGGTCATCTAGTCCAACTCCCTGCAATGCATGGAATCTTTTGCACAATGTGGGGCTCAAACACATGACCCAGAGATTAAGAGTCTTATGCTCTATCAAGTGAGCTATCCAAGCAATGGGTTGGTTGGCAACTCTAGCTGGAACTTATGTTGAAGCAAAGAGGCCTGGGGATCTCGACCAATGGAAAACTACGAAACCACTAAATTGTTATCTAGGTACAAAGCAAAGGCCATTTGGAGGACAAAATATGAAGAGCGGAATATTCAGCAGAGAACAAGAAGTACTCATAAAATTAGGAAAGCCCTCATCAAAGACATCTGCAATATGGTCTCATTTTGATCATCTGTGGCCACCCTGAGGTATTCGAACTGGAACAGGTGCAAACGAGAGGAACTAAAATAACTACCCAAATAGAGAACTTACAACAAGAAGCAGAACACACAGGGTCTGTTTAGACGATGAGTCCCTTACCAGGAAGTAAGGTGCATTGAACTTAGTGTGCATGTGCAAAGCACAACAGACCACAGAACTGCA
>OFHU01002320.1:0-25690 GCA_900245905.1 Lacerta viridis | reverse complement strand
ATGACGAGACCATAGGAGTGGGTCACGAGAGGGTATCAATAAGAGGGTTCTGGGATGAGGCCACCGTGGGTCAGGCCAGAGGGTGCTGGTGGGGTGTGTGGTTGTGCCTCCCCTTGTTCTGCATCTTGCTCCCCTGCCTGTTCCTTTAGCTGCTTGATGGAATCATAGCAGGGTAGAGTTGGGAAGGATCCCAAGGGTCATCTAGTCCAACCCCCAACAATGTCAGGATCCTGCCCACAGCCAGCCTTGGCTAGGCTCCAAACTCCGGCCATCTTCTTACCAGCCAGGTGCGCTGACCCCTTGCAATTCTCCATGGGGTGGAGAAAGGGGAGAGAGAAATGTTTTGCTCTCTGTCTCTCAGGACATTGATATGAGAGCCACACCATGCAGCCCTCTCAATATTTCAAGGACCATCACAGGGAGGAAGGAGGAAGGAGGAAGTTGTTTTTCCTGCTCCAGGGGCCCTTAGGACCTGGAGCCATGGCTTCAAGTTACAAGAAAGGAGTCTCCAACTCAACCTCAGAAGAAACTTTCTGACAGGAAGAGCTGCTTGACAGTTGGAAGGAGTTCCTCGGAAGGCGGTAGACCAGGGATATGCAACCAAAGGCCCGTGGGCCGGATGCAGCCCAATCGCCTTCTCAATCCAGCCCACGGATGCTCCGGGAATCAGCATGTTTTTACATGAGTAGAATGTTCCCTTTTATTTAAAACGCATCTCTGAGTTACCGGTATTTGTGGGGCTCAGGAATTTGTTCATTTCTTTTTTAAAAATATAGTCCGGCCCCCCACAAGATCTGAGGGATGGTGGACTGGCCCACAGCTGAAAAAGGTTGCTGACCCCTGGCGGTAGACTCTCCTTCCTTGGACGTTTTTGAGCAGAGGTGGGATGGCTACCTGTCATGGATGCTTTAGCTGAGATTTCTGCATTGCAGGGGGTTGGACTGAATGACCTTCAGGGTCCCTCCCAACTCTACAGTTCCATGATCCTATGATGTAAAGTGCATTCAATGAGCATTTAAAGCATATGACATCCCCGAAATGATCCTGGGTATTGCGGCTTTCCTCTTGCAGAACTACAATTCCCAGAACCCCTGACAAACTACAATTCCCAGGATCATTTAGACAACTGCTTTTTAGAACAGGTATGAGGAACCTGCAGCTCACTTTCCCCAGTTTCCTAGGAACCAGGAATGGGAAGCTCAAGTGCTTCTAATAGGATGACTTGTCAGAGTGCCTCCCCTCTCTCTACAGAGGGATGGCAAGAGTCCATGGGGTTCCAGGCTCTCACCTTTGGAGAATTGAGACATGGCAGAGACTGTCATACGTTTAAGAAATACAGTTTATTCACCTTTTTACACTTTCAGTTTGCATGGAGGGAGTCCAGATCTTACAGCAGACTCCTTTCAAGAGGGACTTGTCCCCCAAAGCAGGGCAGCCAGCCTCCCCAAGATGGATTCCAGACTCTCCTCCTCCTCCTCCCCAGCACCCCTTGTTCAAAGCCTCAGTTTCCCACACCACACACCATTATCCTGGCCCCCTTTCAAATCCCCCATCTCTGTTCACACAGCAGGGCAAGGGAGAAGGACTTCTTTTCCATTTCCAGTTAGGCTCCCCATGGCCTTGAATTGTTTCCTAAAGGCCCTTGCTTGGCCCGGTCGAATTGCATAGGCTAGCCCAGGGATTCCTCTGTAGCTTGTATTTCTCCCTTCACACCCCAAATAATCCCAAATCCTACCATTTATTAATTTCTAGGGTTTAGTGGGATTCCCTCCTCAATCTGTAACAATATTGTGCGTAATAGGGTAATTGAGGTTTTTGCATGGGAGCTGATCATGGTGAGCGTTTGCCAAACATGCCTCCTCTTATCTCGTTTCTCTCTTTCGTCCCTCTTGAAAGGAGTCTGCTGTTAGATCTGGACTCCCTCCATGCAAACTGAAGGTGTAAACAGGTGAATAAACTGTATTTCTTAAATGTATGACAGTCTCTGCCATGCCTCAATTCTCCAAAGGTGAGAGCCTGGAACCCCATGGACTCTTGCCATCGCTCTGTACAGAGAGGGGAGGCACTCTGACAAGTCATCCTATTAGAAGCACTTGAGCTTCCCATTCCCATGGGCGTGAGCAAGCTGCAGCATCCTTTTTCTAAAAAGCAGGTGTCTTTCCCCCCCAATGATACCGGGAACTGTAGTTTGTTAGGCGTTTTGGGAATAGTTCCCATTAGCAGAGATCCGTGGAGTCCTAGGAACTCAGTCATGAGGAGGAACCAGGAAGGCAGGAGGAGTTCAGATGCCCAGTGTTCTTGAGTTGGGGAGGGACCCCGTGCATTGGAAATGGAAAACCATTGGGTGTTGAGTGTCCCAGGATTGTGCCTTGCCTTCAAGGGAGATGGGTTTCGGTCCTGCTCAAACTCTAACAGATGACCAAATGGGTTATCCCATATATTGGAGGACAGGAAGGGATTCCCCACACATCAGATTGGCTCAGGCATATCAGAGAGGAGCTAGCAGATGTAGCGACAGCTAGACTGGGGACTGGGAGCAGGCCCCCCCCCCCGGGACAATATAACACTGGTCCTGAAGGATCTACGGTGGCTCCCAGTACGTTTGCGAGCACCATTCAAAGTGTGGGTCCTGTATACCTGAAGTAGAGTTGCACTTTACATCATAGGATCATGGAACTGTAGAGTTGGGAGGCACCCTGAAGGTCATTCAGTCCAACCCCCTGCAATGCAGAAATCTCAGCTAAAGCATCCATGGCAGGTAGCCATCCCACCTCTGCTCAAAAAAGTCCAAGGAAGGAGAGTCTACTGCCAGGGGTCAGCAACCTTTTTCAGCCGTGGGCCAGTCCACCACCCCTCAGATCTTGTGGGGGGCCAGAGATGCATGTTAAATAAAAGGACACATTCTACTCATGTAAAAACATGCTGATTCACGGACCGTCCGTGGGCTGGATTGAGAAGGCGATTGGGCTGCATCCAGCCCATGGGCCTTAGGTTGCATATCCCTGGTCTACCGCCTTCTGAGGATCTTCTTCCCACCGTCAAGCAGCTCTTCCTGTCAGAAAGTTCCGTCTGAGGTTGTGTTGGAAGCTCCTTTCTTGTAACTTGAAGCCATGGCCCCTGGAGCAGGAGAAAACAACTTCCTCCTTCCTCCCTGTGATGGCCCTTGAGATATTGAGAGGGCTGCATGGTGTGGCTGTCATATCAATGTCCTGAGAGACAGAGAGCAAAACATTTCTCTCCCCCCTTTCTCCACCCCATGGAGAATTGCTTGGGGTCAGCGCCCCTGGATAGTAAGAAGATGGTCGGAGTTTGGAGCCCAGCCAGTGCTGGCTGTGGGCAGGATCCTTGCATTGTTGGGGGTTGGACTAGATGACCCTTGGTATCCCTTCCAATTTTACCCTGGTGATTCCATCAAGTAGCTAAAGGAACGGGCAGCGGAGCAAGATGCAGAACAAGGGGAGGCACAACCACACACCCCAATAGCCTGTCACAAGAGACCAGGGCCCTGCGGGATTTGGCATCATTCCACAGGGCCTGCAAGATGGAGCTGTTCCACCTAGCCTTTGGGTTGGTTTCAGTTTAACCCTGATGTTTCATTCTTTTGGTGTGATTGGTGGGCTACTTAAAAATGAGGCTGCAGTCTAGATTAAATTTTAAATTGTATTTTAATCTGTATTTTAATGAATTGTTTTATGTTTTTGTTGTGATTTTATTGGTGTTAGCCGCCCTGAGCCCGGTTTGGTGGGGAAGGGTGGGGTATAAAATTTATTATTATTATTATTATTATTATTATTATTATTATTATCATCATCATCATCATCTTAAAGTACAATCTTATTATTATTTCAATTTATTACCTTCCCCTGCACCCTAAGGTCCCAGTGGAGGTTACAACACTTCAAAACACAACATTTAAAAACAACTTTCTAAAATCACAAAGCATAAAACCACAAAAAGTCAGGCGGGTCCTAAAACTGTACTTCTCAGGTGTTGATGATTGTTTACATTCTCCCAAGGCAAACCTTGCTACCTGGAACTAAAGCCGCTTTTGAACATAGTACATATATGCACAAACAGGATATGCATCCTCTCTCTCTCTCTCTCTCTCTCTCTCTCTCTCTCTCTCTCTCTCTCAAAGTTTTGAGCTCTCAACTATTTCCACTTGTCTTTCTCTAAGCAGTGTTCATTACGCTCCTCCAGTTCCCCATTCTTGCGCTGGCAGTTTTCTTTCTTCAGAGCTTTCGTTTGAACAGGGTTGAAAAGAAGGGACAGAAAACATGTAGAAAGTTACCTTCTGCATTTAGTAGATAAGGAAACCACGGAGCTTATGAGAATGGCCCCGGTGTGACCACGGTCATTCCTCCATTTCTTGCAATGGTTACCTGCTGACGCTGAGCTACAAAACACCATAGGGTAACATTTCCATGCTAAGTGGATTCCCTCCCACAGGGTTACAAACAGATTATCTCAGGAATAACAAAATAAAATAAAAAATTCTTTCCAGTAGCAGTGAGGGAGTGGGGAGGGGTATTACTCAGAAGGGTGGTGGGAATGGGTGATCAGCTGATAGGTGTGGAAAACGGGTGATCAGCTGATAGGTGTGTCAACAGGTTTTCCACACCTATCAGCTGATCACCCATTCCCACCACCCTTCTGAGTAATACCCCTCCCCACTCCCTCACTATATTTAAGGGTCTGGTGACTTCCGTTTCAGTGTATCTGAAGAAGTGTGCATGCACACGAAAGCTCATACCAAGAACAAACTTAGTTGGTCTCTAAGGTGCTACTGGAATGAATTTTTTATTTTGTTTTGTTTTGACTATGGCAGACCAACACGGCTTGTTGTCAAGCTTTGAACTAAATTATATGCATGCATGATAATTAGAGGTACATATCGGTTATATCAGGGGTAGGCAACCGCGGAAAGTTCGGGAATCATTGTGTTTTTACATGAGTAGAATGTGTCCTTTTATTTAAAATGCATCTCTGAGTTATTTGTGGGGCCTGGCTGGTGTTTTTACATGAGTAGAATGTGCGCTTTTATTTAAAATGCATCTCTGGGTTATTTGTAGGGCATAGGAATTCGTTCACCCCCCCCCCCAATATAATCCAGCTCAGCACATGGTCTGAGAGATGGTGGACTGGCCCACGGCTGAAAAAGGTTGCTGACCTCTGGCTTATATTCTGCCTTCCAGGAAGCTCAGAAAAGCATGCCTTAGCCTCTCCAGACCTATACAGCTTGTGATGTGCAACATGGCTGTGGTCTGTCAGATGGTCGTTCCTCCTCCTGTTTATGCAGTCCCAAGGAGCCAGCAAAACCAGAGGGTCCAACCCTTTGTGGGATGCAAAACTGCAGTCAAGTATGTACAACATTCCTACAATGGACATGTTAGGGGATGTTTTGTACCACTCAGGAGAAGACTTCCTGTTTCCTCCTGGGCTGGGACAGACTTCCATTACAAGTGACTTGAAGAGGGTGCGGTCTGTTGTTCTTCAATGGAGAAGCACAAAGCCTCCCTGTTCTGATCAGCGTGTCTTCTCCATTTTGTATGTTGCTGTGTGGTTGGAGAAGTGACTGCTTAGTCCAGGGGTCCCCAAACTAAGGCCCGGGGGCTGGATGCGGCCCAATAGCCTTCTCAATCCGGCCCGCAGACGGACCGGGAATCAGCGTGTTTTTACATGAGTAGAATGTGTCCTTTTATTTAAAATGCATCTCTGGGTTATTTGTGGGGCATAGGAATTCGTTCACCCCCCCCATATAGTCCGCCCCCCCCTAGGTCTGAGGCCCCCTGCTGAAAAAGTTTGCTGACCCCCTGGTTACTCGCAGTCACTTGGGACTAACTTCTTTATGGAATAGTTCCAGTTGTTATGTAACCTAAGCCTGCCTTCAGGGATATGTCTGTGAACCCGAATGAATCTGTGAGTAAACTACATTTATGTTAATGTTAATCAGATTTATTATGTATGGGAACCAATAGGAGCTGTTCAACCACCTTACATGGTCCGCCTCCTGGCGCGACCTAGCCAATTACAGAAGAGCTAGGAGGGTGAACACTCCTATCAGAAACAAGCTAACTAAGGACTTTCTCTGAACACAGTTTTAGGCGGGAGCGAGTCAGTCTGGCTCGGGCAGGCTCACATGCTTGTGTTTATTCTTTTTAAGAGGGATTAGAAGGGATTTTACCAGGAAAGAATCTTTAATCGTAAGACTCAGATGAGTCAGCAACAAGCTGATCGCTGCGTAATTTAAAAAGGGGGATGTTTGGAACTCTGCTAGAATATGGAACTTGCTAGAGCAAGTTAGGAAGGATATAATTAAATAATATATCCTCTCCTGCCTTCCCAATCACCCCCACACCCTTGTGGCTTGCCGTAAATCAGGGATTGGGGACCTGGGGCCCAGGACCCACATGCAGCCTTCCAGATCTTTCTATTTGGCAGTCAGGATTCTTCCCACGGCATGACTACACTCCTTACCGTCTCTGCTTTGTCATGTGCTTTTGCCCATCCAGAATTCCTCATGGAATCGTAGAGTTGGAGGGGGTCGTGAGGGCCATGTCTTCCAACCCCCTACAATGCAGGAGTCTCAATATGTGGCTCCCCATCCAATTTGAAACCATACCAGACCCCGCTTAGCTTTGCAAATGTGCTAGCAGGTTTTATTGCTGTGCCACTAGTAAACTTGAATTCTGATAATGCTTCTTGCTTGCCTGGATGGAGAACAGAGAAGGGGTCCGCCTGAGAAAGATACGGTTAGTGTGCATACAATGCAGTGTTTGTGTGCACTGTGTATAAAATGGTATGTGGAGGTTTGTTGCTTGCAGAATGTTTGCTTTGCAGAGAACTGTAAGCAAGTGCTTGCAATCTTCACGACTGTGCAAAAGCTTGGAACAAAGGTTTTCCCACCTGAAATCCAGCCCATCAAGGAGGTGAGGTGAAGCCATTTTGCCTTGGGTGCCAGATAAATAGCAACGATAATTTTATTGTTTATATCTCACCCATCTGGATGGGTTTCCCCAGCCACTCTAGGCAGCCTACAGCATATATAAAAACACAACAAAACATCAAACATTACCAAACAGATTATCCCAAACATTCTAATTTTGTATACATAACATTCTTTGCATAGATAAATAATGTCCGTTTTTCTTTTGGCAGCTCTTGTCCCAAAATACCCAACAAAAATGCTTCTGGTTTTTTAACATGTTATTTTTAACATTTTTTTTCAATTCATTGTATATCATTTCCCAATTTTTTAAAAATAATCTTGCAATCCCACCACATATGGTAGAATGTACCTTCCCTTCTTTACATCTCCAACAGTTCTTTTCTTCTGTTTTATACATTTTTGCCAATTTTACTGGTGTGGTATACCACCTATAATCAATTTCATATACTTCTTTTTTAACAATATGCAATCCGTGAAAGTGGAAAGTGAACTTTCAGCTCACCTCTAATGAGATGGAAAATGGTGGGTAAGATTTTCAGCCAGTTCACATGCTGGTGGCTTGCGAATAGTGGGTCACGAATAGGGATGGGTGGCTATGCCAATTTTGATTTTCTTACAGGTAGGTAGCCGTGTTGGTCTGCCATAGTCAAAACAAAATAAATAAATAAAATTCCTTCCAGTAGCACCTTAGAGACCAACTAAGTTTGTTCTTGGTATGAGCTTTCGTGTGCATGCACACTTCTTCAGATACACTGAAACAGAAGTCACCAGACCCTTATATATAGTGAGAGAGTGGGGAGGGGTATTACTCAGAAGGGTGGTGGGAATGGGTGATTGGCTGATAGGTGTTTCAGTGTATCTGAAGAAGTGTGCATGCACACGAAAGCTCATACCAAGAACAAACTTAGTTGGTCTCTAAGCTGCTACTGGAAGGAATTTTTTTATTTTTTATTTTGTTTTGATTTTCTTAACTTTCTCATTTTTCCAGTCTCAAATCCAGTTCTTCACATTTCTGCAGCAATCTGCAATTTATTTGGGTTTTTTTTAATTTTAAAAAAATTGTCAGCATCTTAGTGCAAAATTTCCCTAATAAGCAAATTTTGTATGCCATCTGCCTAATAGAACCTTTTTTTATGCAAAGCAATTTCCCCTAATATAATGCAGTTTTGTATGTTTTCACTAATTATATGCCTTTTGATGAACCTTTTACCCTAGTCAGTGTATGCATTTTTTACATGTTTCTTGGATGAAAAACTGCACTGCCACATTGGAGAGGTGAATTTTGAAGGATGGTTTTCTTTTGGTCGGCATATTGTTTTGGAAAGTGCAGATTTGGTAGGTTCTGGTTTAAGTGTCCCATGAGTTTGGCGGGGCATATTAGGCAGAATATATTTGTAACATTCTTTTCCGTGTAATTTCTACCACTCTAATGCTATTCTGCACACTTGGGTGGAAACACTATTATGTTCCACTTGTCCCAGAGTCTAAAGGCTGTGTCTCCTGTATTCAGAAGGAATGCTTTGAAGTGGATGTTTTACATTGCACCAGTGAATGAAATATATTTTCATCTGTAGTCTAGTTCTTGGCCTTCACTTAAACTGTAGATGGTGCTGCTGCTCCAGAAAAACCTCACATGTAGTTTGTCCCTGGGAAATCCATTAGCTGAAGTGAAATGAAGAAAATCCTCGAGTTTTGTGTGCAGCAGAAGCCAGAGGTCAAGGCTGTTACAAGCTTTTTACTTGAGGTTAATTTTCTTCTTCTTATCATTCCGTGAACTTGTCTGCAACATTTATGGTTTTGCATTTGAAGTTGACCTTCGTTGTCTCCATTTAATGTGCAATACATTAGAATCTGAGCGGTAAACAAGGAAAAAAATCTATTTGCGATATTGAAAGCTCTGCAACAGCTGCATACGGAAAGACCCCACTCTGAAATGTTTTAAAATATTGGCTTTGATTCACAGCTGACTTGTAAATTTTAATACTTCATTTTGCTGCAAATGATTCTCATTACATTTGCAAGTAACCTTCGAAATTTGGTGGCTCCATCAGAGTGGTTTGTACAAAGTAACCTCTGTAGCTGTACAAAGGAACCAGGTGTTAGTAAATTCTCTTTTCATTGCCTCTCACTCTATGTGGTCCTTTGGTTAAAAAACTAAAAACAAAACACAACATCTTTAGCAAAATTAGCTTTGTACCTTTTCCACAGAGGCCTACTTTTGTGGAAATGATTTTGTTTTGAAGTTGCCGACAATTATCACAGAAGGAACCGAACCACAATCAGCAATGCTATTGCAGATTTCAGCAGCGGGGAGAGAGAGTCCTTAGCAAGGGGCCGAGGCAAGATTTGATCCTGCAACTTTCTGCCTCTTAGCTGACCTCCTTTACTGTTTCACAACAACAATTCACAACTTAAAATTGTGAATCAATAGGTTATACGAAAGCAATCTTTAAAAAGCAGAGATTGACAATGTTTCATAAATCATGCTTGACCCCACCCCAAAATTAGCTTATTTAAAGCCAAGCTGAGTTCGCCACCTGTTCCCCCCAACACCCCTTTCTTTTTAAACAACACTTGACCGCTAAAGGCTAACAGGCCCTGGTGCCCCTTGGTAAATGTAATTTTCCTAAATGTTCCTGAAATATACTCAGAGAGAAGCCACCCGTTTGATCCAGTTTATATTTCAGAGTATTCTGATAAAAACAGTCAGTCAACAGGTGTGTCCTGGCTTATAGTCCCTCCCAGACCCAGGCTAAATATCCTATAACCACACCCTAGGTCACACCTGATAGGCTAGTTCAAACTTCCCTTCTGAAGCCTGATTGGATGTCTCCACTGCCAATCAGATGCTACCTTTTAGAACAGGGGTCAGCAGGGGGGCGGTCCACTGTCCCTCAGACCTTGTGGGGGGCCGGACTATATTTTTTGGGGGGGAGGAATGAATGAATTCCTATGCCCCACAGATAACCCAGAGATAACATTTTAAATAAAAGGACACATTCTACTCATGTAAAAACACGCTGATTCCCGGACAGGCCGCGGGCCGGATTTAGAAGGTGATTGGACTGGATCCGGCCCCTGGGCCTTAGTTTGCCTACTGATGCTTTAGAATCTTCCCTGCCTGTTATTCTAGGATCCCAAATCCAGACACAGCACCCCACCCCTCTAAGTTCCACTCACTCCCAGGAGGTTAGCATTCGTAGTCCTTGAGATACGCCAGCTGCCTACGTATGCGTTGCAGCTTGGGTTGTCCCTCGGTTGGGGGTTCGGGTTCTGGTTCTACTTCTGGGGCCATTTGGTCTGACACCACCGACTCGCTCGCAGCCGGCTCGCTCAGACACAACTCTGGGTCCCGTGATTGCTCGACTCCGGGGATCACCTCTATATTTACCGGCCCTGCCCCTTTGTCCTGTCCTATGGGCCTCCCTGCCCTGCTGTTTCCTTGGAGCCCCTGGGGTGAGCCAGCACTTTGGGTGGGAGAATAAAAGGAGTCATTTCTGAGAGACATGGAGAGATGGCTTAAGAGAGAGCAAGAGGGAGAGAAGGAGAGTTGGTTCTGATTTGTGTGAAACATCCACTCTGAGGAAAATACTAACAGCTAGAGAAAGGAGTCTCTGAGCTTAGGGGCTTAAAGAAGCTCAACACACTTCTGCTTTAGACCCTTCTTAATGTACACAGCCATTTCTGTTTTCCGAACTGAAATGACAAGCAACCGTCATTACCACCCTCTTCAGACGTTAGCAATAGAAGTTAAGTAGATGTGTGAGGAGGAGATGTGTTCTAGTCACCCTCTAACTCCTGGATGGTCACCTTCTGAATGGGGAGCATTCTGTACTTGTGGAGGTTCCCCGTCCAGTAGCCTATGAAATTAGAAACCAACGTTTCATAGGTTTTCTGGGCAATTGTCCTGATCCCCTGGCCTACCTGGCAGACAGTGTACCAAAGCGATGTTCCAAGTCCAGAAGCCAATCCATGCGATGAAGTTCCAAGTCCAAAAGCCAATCCACATAAATCCAGACCAAAGATCAGGAAACACAGTCTGGGGTCAGTCCAAGTAAGCCAAGATAGGAGTTCAGCAGTCTACCTCAAAGTAGAAACCTGTAAAGGCCCAAGGAGAATCCCAGGCGAGGTCCCTCAACACAAGCAGTTGAGCAGACACAGGACCTCAGCTCTGCTGCCTTCTGATACTGTGTCTGCTGAGGTTGGTGTAAACCAGGCATCCCCAAACTCGGCCCTTCAGATGTTTTGGGACTACAATTCCCACCATCCCTGACCACAGGTCCTATTAGCTAGGGATGATGGGAGTTGTAGTCCCAAAACATCTGGAGGGCCGAGTTTGGGGATGCCTGGTTTACACCAACCACTCCTTCCCCATTCTCAGCTTACTCCTGTGTGACCCGCACCCAGCTGCACCCCTTGCCAGGATCCTCCTCCTCCCCGAAGTCCTGCCAGTTCATGACAGTAATATGCATATAAATAGAAATGTTACTGTTCGTGAGCATTGTGATCTTTTCGTTGCAAAGATTTGTGTTCTGATGGGGTTTTGTGTGCATTTTTTATTTTTTTTTAGATTAGCGAGAGACTGGCATTGAAAATATGCTGGGAATTAAATACATTCTGACACCAT
Organism: Lacerta viridis; assembly: GCA_900245905.1. NCBI lineage: Eukaryota > Metazoa > Chordata > Lepidosauria > Squamata > Lacertidae > Lacerta > Lacerta viridis. Next base: position 14,114 of record OFHU01002320.1, on the reverse strand, counting down.
TACTGTATTTTGCACAACCCCAAAGCATCAACAAGCACAGTGACGCAGCGGTACATGTTTTATATTGCCCATGTGCACATTTTCTAGCATCATTTAATGACTGTGAATGCTGACTGGGCAAAGTACAAAATTGCTGGTTCATGCTGTCAGCCGGTGCACATTCTCCACACCTGTGGGCACTATTACTGGAGATTATGCAGATTCTCAACTGACCTTGCACTGAACCACGACATGTACACATGGGCAGATGCGCAATGAAGGACAAGAAGGTGACCACATTTTTATTATCTACTCCTAAAGGAAGGCAGTCCTGGAAAAGATTAGGTTTCCCTATTTTCCTCCTTATTCCCTTTTCACGCTTGAGGGACGCAACTGTAGACAGATCACTAGTTTAACTGTCCTCAGCAGTGCTTTTTTACTATTGATTCCTCATATATCAACTCTAAAGTGTCTCAAGACAGCCATCTTTCTCCTGGTATTTCAGGCAAGATCATGAAATGCAAATGTGTGTATAAAATGTACTTAACTTTAATTAACATTTTACTAACATGTAAATGATCTGGGCAGATTCTTATCTTCTTATTCATAAAACTGCTCTGCAAGGCTGCATTACACCACATTCTTCGCCAAGTGTTAAAACAAGCAAAAACGTTCATACTGGTATGAAAAAGTTAGCTCTCAGGATTCAGGGATGCTCAGGGCTGGATTTAGGTTTGGTGAGGCCCTAAGCTACTGAAGGTAATGGGGCCCTTTATATGTCCAGCTGTCCTTTGTCAACAACAAATTGTCACTGTTTTTTGTGTTGTTGAATATATGCTATATGGTAATTTATGGACCTAATAGGTATCTAAAGCCATTTGCACATAACAAAATATGTATTTTATTAAAGTAATTGTTTTTTATCTTATATTTTGGAAATGTAAATCCAGGTTTTTTTCCTTTAAATTTTTTTGGGGGCCCCAAGAAAGTGGGGCCCAAAGCTATAGTTTGTTTAGCTTATACGTAAATCCGGCACTGGGTGCTCTTGAGGCCCCCACGATTATTCCTCAGAACATGTCTGGGGATGCAAACTGGACTCCAGCACCAAATCTTCTTGTTTGCTTTGCTGATTGGCTAGGGCTTCAAAACCTCTTCTGATTGGTCCATGGTTGGATGACTAAACTGTAGATGGGTCAAATGTCACTCTTGGGCCAATCCAGAGAGGGGACTGGAAATGGACTGCTTTGGGTCTATTTCTATTCACCACTTTTATACTTAGGGGCTTCAAAACCTCTTCTGATTGGTCCACTGTGGGATCCTGTGCCCATAGAGGGGTCATATGTCCCTCTCAGGTCATTCTGGCAACCTTAGAAGACTAAAATTATTGGTCTGTTGTGGATCATGTGCTCATAGATAACCTTTGCATCTGGGATTCTACCTTCCAGGGTGAAACTTCTGGGGGCAGAACATCCAGTGATGTCACTTTGGGGCGCAGGGCAGGCCCCCCCACTTCTGGGACTGGACTTCCAGTGACAGCACCAATCAAATGGCAACTGGCAGGGCATAAGTGATTTGACAGGAGGTTTGCTACTGATGATGTTGGCTATCTAATGAGCGTTCATATCTGACTTGTTTGTGGGGGGTATTTCATCAGAACTAGTTTTATCTCCCACTTTCCAGTGTATTTGCATAATCTACTATATAAAAGAGAGACCAGTTATGTAAAAACAACCAGCACCAGTGGTTTCCCCCTAAGACTGATAATATCACAGACCATAGGTCTACAGACTTACAGATCTATAGATGAGGAAAGAACTTGCACCCAAATTCTGAAGACAAATGGAGACAAAACCCCATCCAGAGCCAGTGTGGTGTAGTAGTTAAGAGCGGTGGACTCTGGTTATGTCTAGAATAGCAATTAAGTGGATTTATGGTAATTCTGATGTTGAAGGGAAGAATGGCAAAAATATTCAGATAGTGTAGGTAGTGGAATGCAGCGATGGAAGTTGATTATTGTAACTTTAACAATAATCTACCTTTTTTGTTATCTCTTTCTTTGGTCTCTTACTTTTTTCTTTTTCTGTAATTTCTTCTTTCTTTCTTTTCTTTTATTGTTTGCAATGTAAATTGTTTCTTTTATTGTATGCAATGTGTATTTGTAAAATTTGTAAAAAAAATTAAACTATCTGGAAATAAAATCAAGATTTTATATCAAATTTTTTTTTTTTAAAAAAAAAGAGCGGTGGACTCATAATCTGGTGAACCGGGCTCATGTCTCCGCTCCTCCACATGCAGCTACTGGGTGACCTTGGGCTAGTTCTCTGAAGTCTCTCAGCCCCACTCACCTCACAGAGTGTTTGTTGTGGGGGAGGAAGGGAAAGGAGAATGTTAGCCCGCTTTGAGACTCCATTGGGTAGTGATAAAGCGGGACATCAAATCCAAACTCTTCTTCATCCCAAACAAGTTATTTTAAAATCAGTTCTAGGATGGGTGTGGGGCAGAAACAAAAGGGCTAGCCTCTAATGCTGGATAGAAGGAAAGCATCCACAGCAGACAAGAGGATTTTACAGAGAGCGAGATGGGCTTGATTCTGTTACAATACCTAAGCATGCATATATCTTGCACAGTTGTTGTTAGGAACCTTCCTAGCTAGCAGACAAGTAGTTTATTCTTTCAGCTCTGATTCCTTTTCAGTGAACTCGAGTACCCTTCAGTGGGTGCTGCACTTCTTAGCTGGAAGGATTTTTATGGAAAGACAGAGGCGAGGGAGCTGAATTGTGTTTGTATCGCTGAGCACAGTGTCTGACCTTGCAATGCTAGACCCATAATAAAGGAGACAAATTTCCCTGAAATCAATAGGAGGTACTTATTGGTTTCGTACTCAGAATCTCAGTAATGGACAATGCTACTCAGCCTATACTCAGGCCTTGTCCTTGCGATAATGCTTTCCCAAACAAAGGTGCAGCATATTTGAAGTACTGTAATCTTGTACTTCATCATGGAGTACACTTCAGTGGTACTTCGGGTTACAGACTCCGCTAGCCCAGATATAGTACCTCGGGTTAAGAACTTTGCTTCAGGATGAGAACAGAAATCGTGCGGCGGCAGCGGGAGGCCCCATTAGCTAAAGTGGTACCTCAGGTTAAGAACAGTTTCAGGTTAAGAACGGACCTCCAGAACGAATTAAGTTCTTAACCCGAGGTACCACTATACATCTAAGGTAAAAGATGGTCTAAACCAGGGGTCAGCAAACTTTTTCAACTGTGGGCCGGTCCACCGTCCCTCAGACCATGTGGTGGGCCGAACTATATTTTGAAAATAAAAAATTGAACTAATTTCTATGCCCCACAAATAACCCAGAGATGATTTTTAAATAAAAGGGCACATTCTGCTCATGTAAAAACACGCTGATTCCTGGACCGTCCGCAGGGCTGGATTGAGAAGGTGATTGGGCCGCATCTGGCCCCTGGGCCTTAGGTTGCCTACTCCTGGTCTAAACCACTGAGCCTCTTGGGGTTGCTGATCAGAAGGTCGGCAGTTCAAATCCCTGCGACGGGTGAGCTCCCGTTGCTCTGTCCCAGCTCCTGCCAACCTAGCAGTTCAAAAGCATGCCAGTGCAAGTAGATAAATAGGTACCGCTGTGGCGGGAAGGTAAATGGCGTTTCTGTGCTCTGGCTTCCATCATGGTGTTCCGTTGTGCCAGAAGCGGTTTAGTCATGCTGGCCACATGACCTGGAAAAGCTGTCTGTGGACAAACACCAGCTCCCTCGGCCTGAAGCGAGATGAGCACTGTAATCCCAAAGTCGCCTTTGACTGGACTTAAAAATCCAGGGGTCCTTTACCTTTTTACTTTACACTACATCTGCAGCATTGTACCATGTGCGCGACACTGTCAAATGAAGTGTGACATAATGAAGCGTTTAGGTGTGCTGGAATTAAGTCATTAAGTGACTTGCATCTCAGGTAAGATAAATAGTGAACCAGGCTAAAATCACCTTCCATTTTATTAAAGACCACATCTAATAGGGAGACCAGGCAGAAACTGAGTGGGAGAAGATCTCCAAACCTCGTATTCTTTCATCTCTCTGTTGGTTTTTAACCTGTGTAGCCCTTCCATTCCAAAGGGAGAGTGGAACATTTCTGATATGAATTCTTACCTGCTGCTTTGAAAGAGGATTCTAAAGCCCAAAGTAAAGCCAACTCACTAATATTCTATTTGGTCTTTTTTCGGATGGTTATCAGGGACAATTTCACAGGTGTAGAATCATTGGTCCGCCCTGTCTGCCATGTGGCTACTTTACAGAAAAACCCTAAAATATTTGTACAGTTTTGATTTGTTTAAAAATCTCAGTACTTATGTACCTCATAATGCCAACCAGTGGTGACTTCATGAAGGAGCAAACTGGGCAACCAATTTACACTATAGTGTTGGTATAAAGAACTGACCACAATAAATGTATTACAATACATTTTATCCATACTTTCATTGCAGCTTATAGAATTAAGTGACATTTTATGCCTGATTTGCTTTCATATCTTCAAGAGCCCCCCAAATTCTCTCTTGTCCAGAGTCGCCAAGATCCTAGTGCCAACCTATGGTTTGGTATAACATGTCCACCAGTGCTGCTCTCACCTCTACTTGTCAAGGAAGGGGGAACATGTATTGACAGTTTGTGAACAGAGGGGAAAGTTTTGGGAGATTGACAGGGATGGAGGACATTTTTCTGATTGTTTTGGGGAAATGCTAAGTTTTTCCAATTTCCCCCCTGGGAAACTTGGACCGTTTCAAAGTTATTTGGATGAGAACTTTGGAGAGTCCGCCCATCTCTAGCTGCAAAGGATTCATGAGACACTTGAGTTTCAAGGAGAGAATGGAAGGAAGGGAGAAACATGCCATCCAAGGATGGAAAGAAATCCACCTCCACTATAATCTCTGGGAAAAGAAAGCATTTCTAGAACAGATCCAGGGCCCACTGCTTTCTTCTTGGTTCCATAAAAATCTGGAAATAAATGGAGTCCTCTACTGCTAGATGTGTGAAGAAGAGAAGAAGAAGAAGAGTTTGGATTTGATATCCTGCTTTATCACTACCCGAAGGAGTCTCAAAGTGGCTAACATTCTCCTTTCCCTTCCTCCCCCACAACAAACACTCTGTGAGGTGAGTGGGGCTGAGAGACTTCAGAGAAGTGTGACTAGCCCAAGGTCACCCAGCAGCTGCATGTGGAGGAGCGGAATCGAACCCGGTTCCCCAGATTACGAGTCTACCGCTCTTAACCACTACACCACACTGGCTCTCTTAGGACTTGCACATTTTCCCCTACTGCCCCCTTCTCACTTCTCACTTGGTTTCCTTGACTTATTCTTTCAGCCAGAGTATGGGAGAGGAGGAAGGGAACTTTTGGCTTGTAATGCCATATCAATGCATTGCATGCTTTTGTATTACATCTGAAGCCAGTGAATTCCAAAGAACAAATCCCATAGCGCAGAAACACACACAAATCAACATTCAGAACATGTGAAATATAGGCATAACTTAATCCTCCCAATGGACTAGCAGGGCTCAAACCACTAAAGGAGTCTGACGAGTCCTCTGGTTTCCTGTAACCTGGGTTGTGACCAGGGAATCAGAAATTCACCATTCTGGTCCCAGTAGTTTGTGCTCTCCCTTTATTCAGAAGCAGCTGGATTTATGAGGCTCCACAGACAAGACGAGCTCTGGTGCCTATCAATCTCATTTGAAACAACTCTCTGTAGTCCAAATCCCAACCACATGGATTCCACCATACCACTTTGGCTCTGTGTAAAGGTAAAGGTAAAGGGACCCCTGAACATTAGGTCCAGTCGTGTCCGACTCTGGGGTTGTGGCGCTCATCTTGCGTTACTGGCCGAGGGAGCCGGCGTACAGCTTCCGGGTCATGTGGCCAGCATGATAAGCCGCTTCTGCGAACCAGGCAACCAAGCACGCACGTTTGGCGCCGTTTACCAGCTGGAGCGGTCCCTATTTATCTACTTGCACTTTGACGTGCTTTCGAACTGCTAGGTGGGCAGGAGCTGGGACCGAGCAACGGGAGCTCACCCCGTGGCAGGGATTCGAACCGCCGACCTTCTGATCAGCAAGCCCTAGGCTCTGTGGTTTAACCCACAGCGCCACCCGCGTCCCTTGGCTCTGTGTAGTCTTTGCAAAGTTGGCAAAGTTATAAACAACCTAATTACAACAGGTAATGTCTTTTTAAATGTGTTTGGGGGGGGGAGATCACTTGTTTTTTGTTTGTATTTTTCTGTTGCGAACCACCCTGCAGTCTTCAGATGAAGGGCAGTATACAAATTTAATAAATAAAACAATAATAATGTGTTTTCTATTTGTTACAGTTGCATTGGGTGTTGTATTCTCTCCGCACTGATCTTTGTTTTAAAAGGGTACAGTAGACTTACAGGCTGGGGCGTGGATTTGATTGCATCCTTCCCCCTTGAGGGAGAGACGTTTATAGCCTATTGACTATTTGTGGCATGACAGTTAAGAAATGATGGAGATTGGAAATTGTACCAAATATGCCGTTTGTGGAGTTACAAATGGGAATCGTTTAAAGCTCTGAACATCTCCCCCTCCCTCCCTTTATTCTAAAGGTCAACCTATTTTTGTGGAAACATTAAGCCAGATGCAGAAGCACTGCAAAGCCATTAACAAAGGCTGCGTTGGGGATAGGATGTTATAGCCTCCATATAGATGATGTCAGTCTTAATTATCAGTGCACATAAATCCCATAGTTTGAAAACAAGTTTGACTGTGCAGGGTACTGCCCTTGTGATGCAGGAAGCGCCACTGAAATGCATTCAGGGATTAAAAGAAATATTGAGAAATGACAGCTGAGGTCAGGGAGGCTGTCCTTTGATTTCTTCCCTAAGGATGACAGCTGCTATGAAATTGAATGTGAAGGTCCAGCCAGCCTGGCCCGGGTCTCTGCTGTCATATGTGTAGCAGGTCAGCTCCGTTGAAATCTGCTGTTGGGGCACAGAAGCTAAATCTGGGTCAGAACAAACATCTCCAGGTCACAGCCTTATTGTCGATCTATACTTGTCCGTCCTGTGGCCAAGTGTGTCAGCTGCATCATTTAAGCAAAGGCAAAAAATAAAATAAAAATAAAGATACCACCATGTGAATTTTAAGCAGGGCTGCAACTTTTATTTACAGTCAGGTATTCAGCACAAAATATGGTCTGAAGCTCAACATCAAAAAAACTAAGATCATGGCCACTGGTCCCATCACCTCCTGGCAAATAGAAGGGGAAGAAATGGAGGCAGTGAGAGATTTTACTTTCTTGGGCTCCATGATCACTGCAGATGGTGACAGCAGTCACGAAATTAAAAGACGCCTGCTTCTTGGGAGAAAAGCAATGACAAACCTAGACAGCATCTTAAAAAGCAGAGACATCACCTTGCCGACAAAGGTCCGTATAGTTAAAGCTATGGTTTTCCCAGTAGTAATGTATGGAAGTGAGCACTCAGAGCTGATTTCCTTCAGAATGGATAGGTTTGATCTTCTTGCAGTCCATGGGACTCTCAAGAGTCTCCTCCAGCACCATAATTCAAAAGCATCAATTCTTCGGTGATCAGCCTTCTTTATGGTCCAGCTCTCACTTCCATACATTACTACTGGGAAAACCATAGCTTTAACTATACGGACCTTTGTCGGCAAAGTGATGTCTCTGCTTTTTAAGATGCTGCCTAGGCTTGTCATTGATTTTCTCCCAAGAAGCCTGCTCCCCTAGTGGCCCTTATTCTGCTTGCCCCTGCTGAGAACCTAGCAATCTTTGCTGTTATCTGCTTTGTTTGGTCTGACAGGAGAAAGGACACTGTGGCAGTGGTTGTGCACCCTTTGGGGCATCAGTATGAATGGGGTGATGATCTCGTTCCTCAGGTCTCTCTTGTAGAGAGTAGAAGAGAGGAGGATGTGAGCCACTGTTTCGGTGCTACCGTCTCCACAGGGGCAAAGGCGTTTCTCATGCGGGATCTTTTGGAATCGGCCCTCAAGTACCGCAGATGGCAAAACGTTCAGTCTTGCGAGTGTGAAAGCACATCTGTATTTTGGGATAGCTTGTTTGTGGAGGTATGGAGCCAGAGAATCAAAATGGGAAGATGGAAATTGATCATACCATGGGCAGAATTTCCTTATAGTGGCCGGGTGGTTCTGATACTCGGTATCTTTTAGACGTTGACAAATTAGACTGTTTGCTTTGGTTAGGCCTATAGTGAGTAGATGTTGTGGGGATAGGCCGCAAGAGTGGAGTCTTTGGTAGATGGTTTTAAGCCAGGCACTTTTGTGGTAGTCTTGAAGTACTAGGGATAATCAACCGGGGGTGTGGTGTTCATGTATGATTAAATAAGAGATCATACATTGTCTGGACATTGTGCAGGTGGAGCTAAGTCCATTCCGATACCCATGCGGTTGTGTTTGAGTGCAAGTTCCCTGCTGGTCTGGTGTGCAAAATATGATTTCCTATGATCAATCCTACATGACCTGAAATTGGCTATGTTATTTTGGCTGTGTTCCTTAAGCTTCCATCGTTGAGAAGCAGGGAGTCACTCTCTCTTTCAATTAAGTTGCTGGTTTAATTTACAACTACATGGCAAAGAAGTGTCTCTCTGATAACCTCAGAGCATCTGTCCCTCTTGTCCCTTTGAAGTATATCTGCTAACATCCTGGAGGCCTGGGAAGTGTCAATATGGCCAGGATGCTTGTTCTTCACTTCCTACTATCAATCTTGTGTCTTTCTTCTACCTGATCTTGGAATGCTGATGACCTGTTAGTTTAGGGAAGTTAGTACTAGCTTAAACCGGTTTCTGCTAAGTTCAAAGAGTTCTTTGTTCTCCTCATGGCCACATGGCCTGTGGGGGGAGTTTGCTCTGGACACTGTGATTGGCTGATTTGAATCTTGTAAGGCGGGTTTTCTGTGTCAATAAAACTACCTGAATGGGAGAGGGAGGGGGCTTTTTTGCTCACTCCTCTCTCAGTCAGGTTTCTGCTGGTCAGTTTCCTTGTCTGTCTGCCTTATTTGAACTCACGCATTGTGGTTTTTAAGCATAAACACCACACGGGGGGATTTGAGTTTAGGGGGAGCCAGAAGTTAAAAGTCCTTTGCCAAGTCCGTACATCTACTGAGGGGAAACTGAATATAACAACCAAAGAGTTACATTTTTACATTATTAAATGTGTTAATGGAGAGTTTAATAATTTTATATATAATTGCTATTGTTATCACGGGATGTTTCCGTAATTAAAATTTAATAGTTACTTGCTGTTCCTCACTCTATCTTCCGGGGATATTTAAATGGGTTATAAATAAAACAAATAAGCAAAAAAAGAAGGAAGGGGTTTTGTGTCCTGGTGTTGTCCCAAGAGCTGAAGGATGGGCTGACAGGTTTGGAGTAAGATGATCTGCAATATTCAAACTTCCACTTACAGCAGCAGATGGCAGGATAATAAGCATCACAGGAAGGCAGGTGCTAGGGAATTGCAAGTACAATACTAGTATAAATTATATACTTGATATCAGTGGCCCTTTTCTGTAAAAGTGACAGAAAACGCCTCATCTCTTTTTCCTTCCTGTTGTTGAAGAGGACTCTTTAAACAAAACACAAAACTTCAAGTTTTAAAGCTCCTACGTTGAAGAAGCTCTGTCTTGGCAGTTTGACCCATGTTTTTAATTATGGGCATTTTGTCTTGCTTTTGCTCACAGGAGCTCAGGGCAGAATGTGTTGGGTTTTTTTTTTTACTTCATTCTCCCACCAGTCCTGTCAGGTAGGACAGGGCAAGAGAAAGCAACTGGCCCCAAGTCGGCTGCTGAGCTTCACAGCTGCGTAGGAATTTGAACAGAGATATCTCTGATCCAAGTTCAACCCTTTAGGTATTATACCCCTCCTATACCCACCTACTCAAAAGACAGTGGGGCTTATGTTGTGGTAAGCGGGTGGCATGATTTCTTTATAGAAAATGCCATACATGAAGGCTTGATGGGTATCTGGCAAAGAATGATGAAGTAACTATTGGCTTGTGACCTGTCTCTTTTGTCAAACAGGAGAAGAGAATATTTTCTGGGAGAGTTAGGTCAGAGGAAAATTTGTTTACATGAAATATCTGCTTTGAGGAGCACCAAATTTCTATCCATTTTATTTCAGTTTCTTTCCTCCTTATACCCCCAGATTGCAAAAGCATTGGATCACTTGGTGACCAAAGTTTAGGGCATACCACCAATTGCCAGCTTTCCCGTTTCCTCCTGCACTCTATGCCTCACCTTCTAAAAGCAGGCTATTTTCACCACACCAGACACCTGGCATAAGTTGGTTGTGTGAACCAGCCCTCTGTTTCATCCATCATGGGACATGGTAGTTTGTAGCTGTAAGCTTTACCTGTGCAGGTGGGGCTCATCAGCAGAAGCAGACTGGGGTGCTTTGGTTCAGGTTTTGCGGGGAACCCAAAAGAGGCAGAGAATTGCCTGTTTCAGCCTCTTGCCTTCTAGAGGAGTCTTTGCAAAGTGAGAATGTGGTAATGGGCCCTTTGGTGGCCTTGGCAGACATTGGAGCTATCCTCTGACAACTTGACTATAAAGTTCTTTACAACCCAAACAATTGGCAAGTGCTTTTCAGGATGGCGGTTGCACTTTCCAGCATTTCCCCACTTGTAACTATGTCATTTGCCACTGAAGCTCAGTGATTACTCTTTTTTAATATTTCTCATTCAGCCTGGAAGTCAAATGTAGGAGAAAATCAGAGCTGCAACCTCATAGGAAGAGGAGAAGCAGAACTTTGTTGTTTGCACATTCAGTAGCCTCCAAGGGCTATCTGACCAGATGTCTGAATTTTTCCCCTTTCCAATACGGCAAACTTGTATTATGGATCTATGACACTGAACAATGGCTATGGTAGTTGTAGATCTTCTACTGCAGGCTCACACATTAAATTTTATGTATTGTTTGAAGAGAAACGAAGTCATAAAGGGCCGATGCTCTTCCAGTGAGCCAGGCACTTGCCGTTCTGGAAAAAAGAAGGGAAGCTTTGGAAAATGAAGAACCCCCTCAAGAAGCTAAGGATGTCGTAACAAAACTTCATGGCAATATACTACATGGTTTCAGCATGGCTATGCCCTGGGAATGGCACATATTTGTGGGCTGTCTCTTATATTTTGTTGTAGCACACAATAGGGAGTCACAGTTGGCCCTGATTTCTCTGCTATGCTCACAAAACCAGACCCTTCATCATCATGGCTGGTCTGGAAATAACACAATCTCTTTGTCAGCCGCAACCATGCACGGCCAGTCATGAAGATTCTTCTTCTTGAGTTACTTCCCTGTGAGATACTTAAGGTACCTTCTTGAGAACTGCCTTTCAGAAAGCACTTTACTAATCAGAAACTGGTCAAATAGACAACAGTTTAATAGTAGTTGGGAATCTGTCTGTCTATCTATCTATCCATTGCATTTACATCCCAGCTTTTTCTCCAAGGAGCTCCAGGTGGAGTACATGGTTCTCTTCCTTGTTCTCTTCACAACAACCCTGTGAGGTATGTCCAGCTGAAAGGCGGTGAGTGGCCCAAGTGTCCCACCTCTCTCCCCACCATGGAATGCTCTCTCTCCCAGGCAGACTCACCTGGTGCCAACATTGATTTTTCTCTTCAGTGCCAAGCACCTGAGTGTTCTTTTTTGCCCCTTGGCAGCACAGCAGTTGGTGGGAGATAACTGTGGTGGTTAGGCTTACATTTGGGGATGGAGGGATGCTTTTATGGCTTGCTTATCTTATATTGTGCTTCACATTTGCTTGCTTTGCTTTTGTATATTGTACTGTGTAAGGTAAAGGTAAAGGGACCCCTGACCATTAGGTCCAGTCGTGTCCGACTCTGGGGTTGCGGTGCTCATCTCGCTTTACTGGCCGAGGGAGCCGGCGTACAGCTTCCGGGTCATGTGGCCAGCATGACAAGCAGCACACGGAAACGCCGTTTACCTTCCCACTGGAGCGGTACCTATTTATCTACTTGCACTTTGACGTGCTTTCGAACTGCTAGGTGGCACGGTTGCTCTGTTTCCCTCTGTTCAGTTGAGCAGCGCTGGGGAGTGAGATCATTGGGACACAAGAGCTAACCACCTCTTCCTGTGAACTCTCTCTTTTCTTCTGATCAGCTAAGCAGCTGGGATCTTGGGGTTGCAAGGAGAGGCTGGTGGAATGGGTGGGAAGGTTTTGTTGGCTGCATCCAGGAGTCTCCATGAATACAGGTGGCTCCCTGCTTCAGATGGTCACCCTCCAGACTTTGGAGAGTGATGACGGAAATGGAGCTACTGCATCACCCCAGCCATGTGTTTACGTAACCTTTTATGTGAATGCATGAAGATGGTTTTTTTTTTTTTTTTTAATATTTTATTAAAGATTTTCTTGGTTTACAAAATGTCTCTCGCATTTTTCCATGTAGCATTTTTACAGATCAATATTGGTTATTGAGACATTAGGCAGAGAGGGGGGGAGGGAGGTGGGTGGGATGGGGGGAGGGTGGGGTGGGGAGGCGATGTTTCTGTTTTCCTTAGTGTATGTAGGATTTGGTGTCAGCATCGGTTGTGTTGGTTCTCTGTTGCTCGCTTGTGTTTCATTGGCGGTGAGAGGTCGCAATTGGCGTAGGGTGTGCTTGTTCCTTTGTGGTTGGCTGTGTTGATCTTTAGTTTTCTGTGTGAGTGGGGTGGGTGGGTGTTTTGGATCAGGTTAGCCATATTGATTTGTATGCTGTCGGTAGGTTTTTGTCATTATCTTGTTGAGCTGTGTGTGTGATGAAGGGGGACCATATGGGGGTGAAGGTATCTTCTTCTGTTTGTCCCCGTGCTAGTTTTAGGTTGCTGGTTAGTTTTTCTAGTAGGGCTGTTTCCCATACTACTTGGTACCATTGGTCCATGCTTGCTCCTGACAGGTCTTTCCAGTGTCTGGTTATGATGTTTCTGGCTGCTGAGAGTAGATGGATTATGAGTTCCTTGTGTTGTAAGTGGGCATTATTGTCTTGGAAGATGTTTAGTAAAGCCAGTTCTGGGGTGGTTTCTAGCACTTGTTTGGTTATTTTGCATATTTCTCGTATGGTTGTTGTCCAGAATGTTTGGATTTTGGGGCACTCCCACCACATATGGAAGTATGTGCCCGTGGATGGTGCATCCTCTCCAGCATTTTGGTGAGGTTCCTGGGCGTATTTGTGCTAATTTTCTTGGTGTTAGATACCATCTGTATGTTAATTTTAGGGTGAGTTCCCTTCTTTTTGTTGATATGGATTTAAAGGGGGGTTTAGACCACATTCTGATCCATTGGGTGGGGTTGATTTCGTATTTTATGTCGTCTTCCCATTGTCTCTTGATTGTGTCTAGGGGGTTTGTAGGATTCTTTAGTAGTATTTTGTATATTGCGGATACTATTCCTTTGCCATGTCCCTTTGTCATTAGGATGAGGTTTTCGAAGGTTGTCAGGGGTCTAGTTGCTGTTGATTTTATTGTTGGGTTGTTTAAGAGGGCATGTAATTGGTGTTGTGCTAACCATGGCATTTGGGTGTCTTCTAATTTGTCCTGTATTTCTTGTGTTGATAAGGGTTTGTTATTTATGTAAAAGTCTATTAGGCGATGCAGGCCTTTGGATTGCCAGGTTTTTGTTTGGAGGTTTTGTGCTGCTTGGTGGAATAGTGGGTGGTATGCCAGGGGAATTAGTGGGGATGGGGTTGGGGATAATTTGCCTATCTCTGTTTTCCATGCTTTGAACATGGTTTGTGTGTACCTATTAAGTGTTGAGGGGATTTTTCTTAGTTTGTTTGGGAGGAGTGGGTATGCTGTGGTGCAGATATTTTCAATTGTGTCTTTTTCTAGATGTATCCATTGTTTTGTCTCGTCTTCTAGTATATATGGGATTATGTGACGTAGTTGGTTGGCATTGTAATATGCTTCTACATTGGGGATTCCCCATCCTCCTTCTGAGGTGGGGAGGTGCAGGTATTTGGTGCTTATTCTTGGTTTTTTGTGTGAGAAGATAAAAGAGTGTAGTTTTCTCTGCCATTTGCGGAGTTGGGTTGGGGGAATCCAGATTGGGAGGGTTTGGAACAGGTAGGTTAGTTTTGGAAGGGTGATCATTTTGA